>CAUYSK010126011.1:0-32942 GCA_963575035.1 Avahi laniger
TAGCTGGGACTACAGGCATGCGCCACCATGCCCGGCTAATTTTTTCTATATATTTTTAGTTGTCCAGCTAATTTCTTTCTATTTTTAGTAGAGACGGGGTCTCGCTCTTGCTCAGGCTGGTCTCGAACTCCTGAGCTCAAACAATCCTCCTGCCTCTGCCTCCCAGAGTGCTAGGATTACAGGTGTGAGCCACCGCGCCCAGCGGGAATTATAGTATCGGACCCTAGATTTTAGTAAAGTTACATTAAAAACCAAAAATCTGGGTAGAGAAATGCGAAAACATTTATTTTCTTCATATGGAATCCTTCATGCTTAATAATCATGTTAATGTGACCATAAGATTTTTAAAGACTTCATTTACATTTTTGTCAATTACAAAATGCAAACTTAACTATTAGAATTATTTTTATTGAGATGGCTATAAGGACTCCATAGACAAAGTGCTCTAAAAATACTCTTTTCTAAGCATTTCACTTCCTCAGAACATCAACAAAACCAATCAGATTTAATATGAACTAGCACAAATTCTGCAAATATACATTGGTATAAAAGCAGATTTTGCAATGCTGTTCCATTTCCAACTCGATCAACTATGGTAAATTCTGCTTCTTCCTATTCTCTCACAGTTACGCCTGCACATTATTTCTTCCTCTTCCTCGTCCTCCTCTCCCTCATCTCCTCCTCCTCTTTCTTTTTCTTCTCTTTCCTATTTTTGTCATTTTCTTGATAACTCAATAATTCAAAGCCTAGTTAGAGAATAGCGGAGAAAAATAGGAGAGAGTGCTTTTTAAAATTAATCCTTTTATTTAATGTTTTCCTCTAAGTCTAAATCTGTGTCATTGAAAGAAATCACAATAGATTTAGAAATAGTGCAGAACTTCCAGCCAGGAGTTTTGACATGTTTGAGGTCCTGAAGTGTTGCAGTGCCCCTTGGTATATGTGCACAGTGGCATAGTATTTCTGACTATGAAGTAAGATATAAAATAATTCAGCGACCCAGTGTGGTGGCTCACACCTGTAATCCCAGCACTTTGTGGGTCCGAGGCAGGAGGATCACTTGAGGCCAGGAGTTTGAGACCAGCCTGGGCAACATAGTGAGACCCCATCTCTCTAAAAAATAAAGAAATAAAAAAATTAGCTGGGTGTGGTGGTACACGCCTATAGTCCTAGCTATTTGGGAGGGAGAGGCAGGAGGATCCCTGGAGCCCAGGAGTTTGAGGCTGCAGTGAGCTATGATCAGGCCATTGTACTCTAGGTTGGACAACACAGTGAGACCTCATCTCTAAAATAAATAAATACACACACACACACACACACACACACACGTGTGTATGTATATATAACTCTTTCTATAATCACTTTAAAATTTTATTGTATCAAATTTTTATCAGTTTACTTGGATATTTGGAATAACCCTGTTTAAAATACTAGAAGTATTATTCAGTTTAAAAAAGGAAGGAGAAAAAGACACTAGTAGAACTTTCCCAAGAGTGTTTATCATCTTGTGGGATAAGATTGTTTTTGAGTTACTTCTTCCTCATTTCCCAGCACATCCAGTGGATTTTCTCTTACAGGAGAGGTGACTCATCTTCTGCCCTTGATCATGTTAGTGAGTGCTGAGCCTGCCTTTCAGTTTCTCAGCCACAAATGTCACCTTGCTACTCTGTCTGAAGCTATTGCTCTGACAGCTTCAAATTGTCTAGTACAGTGCACAAGAAATTTCCTTGAATTATTGATAAATCTTCATATTTTGGGAAGTAGAAAATGGTAACTCTGTAGAATTAATAGTTGTTCTAATTCTTTCTCCAGGGATATGGCATTTTTACATGTGTTGCAGAGAAGGAAGCTCTCATGACTAAATAGTTCATTTTGTAGAAAGTATATTTGTGTAGGGAGATATAAAGGACCTCGAAGAGAAGTCTTGTATCATTTATCAGTGTATGCTCCTGGATGCTTTGTACTTTATAGCAAGTGTTCAATAAATATTCTTTGAATAAATAAATGAATTTAGATCAAGACAAAGCAAATTCTGGTATATTAAAATCCAGATTGTTAAAGAGTGCTAATTCTCAGCTCTGATCCAATTCACTGGTATGCTGCAATCGGGTAAGTCATAAGCAGAAATTTCCAAACTTTCTCAGTTCATGGTGCCCTTTGTGTCTCAGTAATTTTTTTACGGACACCCTAGGCCCCAAACACCACCACCAACAAAAAATAAAAACTCCATCTAGCAGTTCAGTTCATCGAGTCGTTGAGATATATAAAGCAGTGATTTTTTTCCTTTTTCTTGGATGCTTGAGGCAAGCTTTCCCCAATATAGCTAAATATCTCTTATTTAAAGCAAAAATCTTGGTCTAGAAACTATGACTTAGTTTACAGTACATTAAAGGATACTTCCTGAAATGCATACATTGTTTAAAATGAAATATTCAATTCAACCTTGAATTTAAAATTTAAAAAAACCAGGATTATAGCTCATTATTTTAACAACTGACATGATTGAATGGGATGAGTTTACTGATGAAAATATGACTCAAGGAATAAAAAGAAAAATTAAAAATATAATGAAATACCACTAGTAAAAGTCCTAAAGTTGGCATTCATTGAGCTAGCTTGAAATACAATTATTTGTTACTTTCGTCTGTTCTGGGCACACCCACTAGAGTGGTCAAAAATAAAAAGACTGACACTTCCAAATGTTGGTTTGGATATGGAGCCTCTGGATCTCTAATGCATTGCTGTTCGGAGATAGAAAAGTGTGCATACTTTATGATTTCTTCTAATGAGAAAATCTAATCTATGGGGATATAAATCACCTGGGGTTAATGGATTGCCTGAAAATGGGCATGAAGGAAATTTCTGGGCTGATAAAAGATATATTTTGGTTAAACAGGTATATACATTTGTCAAAAATCATCAGTCTGTACAATTAATATTTGTACTTTTTACTGTATATAATCATACTTCAATACAGTACCTTTAAAACAAATGTTACATGAATCAGGTCATAACTATTTTATAAAGTAAAAAAATAATCTCCATGATTTTATTTTTTTAATTTTTTTTTTACAGTACTTTGAGTTGTTGTTATAATCTCCATGACTTTAAAGTTAAGAAAATCCAATATGTTCACTGTCTCTTTTATTATTATTATTATAATAATATTGATTGGGTACCTTACATACTTTATGTCATTCAATCCTCATGCCAAGTATTTATGTTAAGTATCATTAAGCCTGTCCTAGAGATGAGATGACCAAGACTTGGAGAATGTTCCAGATGGCCATGAATTGGCTAGAAGTAGTAAGAAAGAGAGTCCCTGATTCAGTAGTCATGGTATTTGGCATCAGAGGCAGGCAGTGAATGTGATCTCTAGGGAAGTCTCTGGACAGGCTATAAAAACTTCAGAATATCTTTCTGCTTGGGTCTGCTGCCCAGGCAAGGTATGAGATATTACTGTAGGGCTGTAAGTTCCTCTATGGCTTTTGGATTTTAAAAGGACTCAAGAAACTCTGATCTGGGCCTCCCTAGGCCATAGTACCAAAGGCCTAAGTCTTAGAGCTGATTTCAAATACAGGGCTGTCCGGAAAGTATCCAGCCACGTAACCATTCTCGTCATATTAACAATGGCTGGATACTTTCTGGACAGCCCTAGGGCGTGAGATTGCCTAAGTGCTTCTGCAGAAGGAACAGCTCTTCCATTTCTCCTGATTCTACCTGTTCTAATGGCACACAACACTCAGGCTCCGAAAGCAGAGGCTTACAAGAGGTGCCAGGCACACAGAAGGCACAAACGGCACAGTCCACCACCTGTCTCCCTTCTCTCACCTCCCCGTCTTCCAAGGAAGAGATTCTCATGACTCAAGTGTCAGTCTTCCCTGGATAGATGTCATGTCATACACATTGGTTAGGATTCCTCAGATTGCAGAAATGGAATCTTATTTAAGTGGAAAATTAAAATTGAAAACCAATGTATGACTTGTATAACTGAGAAATCTGAGTCTGACTTCAGGCATGGCTGAATCAAGGGTCAGAAATCTGTCTTCCTCCACTTCTCTGCGCTTCTTTCCGGTGCATCAACTATGTAAAGAAGACTCCCTACCAGGCACAGGAGAACAATGGTATTATTCTATTCTTTTGCAACGGTTCCAGCAAAAGTCTGGGTCCGCATTTTGTTGTTGTGGCTCAAATCACAATTACTTGTTACTCCCATCTATTTTGGGCATTTACTGTCCTTTCTCACTTCATCCACTGAAAATGTGAAGGTTATAGGGTGTCTCACTACCCTCTACTGGCTATCACCTGGAAGAAAATCTGCTTGTCAACTATTATCTTAAAAAAAAAATTTCCATGTACTCTTTCCTGCAATTAAGCTACCAAGCCACTTGGTGGTGAAAGGAGCTTTATTCATAACGGTCAAATTACCAGATGTGCTTTTTGAAGGTTAGTTTAAATTATTTTTTCATTAATAATTTTTTCCATTATTTTCAGATTTTTAAAATTATTAAATCAATGAAGCGTACCAAACTTTGAATTGTAAAGTATATAATTCTAAATAGAGCAGCTTGCACAGGAATAAGGTTGAATTTAGTGCCTCTCTCACTAATCCTTGTAGACAGTTTACTTGTAACTTGTATTTTATGCTCAGATTTCGATTAAAATACTTGTTTCTCTTAAAACAGAGATTCATTGTTGTGTACCATTGTATCATAGTTCACTGGTTCTAAAACACCACTAAATATGAGATACATTCTAACCTCACAAGATGTTCAATGTTAAAAAAAAAGTGACTTCTTGGAAACAATGAGATGCTGTATTTGTAGAATCCAATAGTCTTAATGCATGCAAGAAAATAAATATGTCAGAAGGAAGGAGGGAGGAAGCAGGAAGGGAAGGACATTTCGAAAGGGGAGGGGGAGGAAGAAAGAGAGGAAAGAAAGCAAAAAAGAGGGCAGAAAAGAATAATTACATATCCTTCCTGAAGCACAAGCATAATTCTGAAGGTTTCTTGGCAGAAAACTTTTCCAACTTTGCTTTTCGCAGATGGAAACTTATTTCTTAGTTCAACAATAATTTGGCTGCTTCCAGGTTAATACAAAAGAAGCCACTGAGTTGACATCTTTGTATTCCCAGGCTTATGAGCTCCTGCAGGCTTTTCTTCCTGTGGAAGGAAAAACAGATGCAGCTGTCTTTGGACCTTGGTGCAGGTTACTGTACCTCGCTGGTTTCTGTAGATCCTTCAGATCTTACTTTAAATGTTACTGCCTGAGAGAAGCATTCCTGGGCTGCTTTAGATAGAAACAGATAGAATAAGAGGAGTTAAAATACTAGGTTCTGAATGTGAGAGTAGATTCTAGACTTTAAGGGCTAAACAATCAGCAGCAAAGATTCAGACCATATGATTATTCTGACTTAGTATCATCTCTTTACATATTTAGATTTCAAGGCAGTCCAATAACCTCACTAGTCAGGTATTAATAATAAAGGTTTGGTTGTATAGTAACTGTAGAAATGTATTTCTAAAAATTTAAACAGAAAGTTAAAATTAATCATTGATGTATGATTCATATTTTTTCCAGTCATATTTACATTATGATATTTTCAAACTTCCTATTGTAGAATAGGAAAACATACTGATTATAATACTTAGGAGTAGACTTAATGAAATACTAATTTCATTTAAAGAAAATAAAGTAGTATTTTTGTTATCTGTCTTCAGAAAAAAATAATTATTTTTATCTTTCAATTCGAGCAAGTAGAAAATAAAAACAGAATTTTAAATAGTGCACTTTGGTTGCTCAAACTATACATTATACATATATCGTTCTAAATTATTTAAACAATTATTTATATAAACCTATTACTTACATAGCCATAAATAACACTGATGGGAAATGTAACAATATTGTCTAATTAGGATCGTTTGCCGTTTCTGGGGGTGACATTTTACTGTTTGTCTTCTACCCTTTCAAAGAACAGATTATCCCATAAGCCTATAGATAAATATTGGTTTGCCCTCTCCAGTGCCTGAATGGCCTATGAATTTAAAGGCTCTTGCCCTTACTTTTAAGGAAGAGCTAGCACTTCATCCAGTTTTTAGTACACCTCTGATTTTCTCCCCAATTTCTCGAGCTTTGGAAATGACACTGTGCTTGTTCTGGGAAGTGTTGTTCCAGGTGCTCCTTACTCCACATAATGGTGACTTTCGCATGGAAAAGCTGCTATGACAGAGTGATTTAAAAAATAAAATGTTTCTATAATTTGAATGTTGCCCAACGGTGAATTCAGTGGCAGAATTATGGAGGATGTTGAGGCTGTTGATGATTAACTAGGCTTATTGTTATAAAGAGTGTAGCACCTGCTTTCAGTATATCTTTGGATTTAATGTGGCAGGATTCCAAACCTGGTTTTACTCACATCCTGTATTTCCAAATATGAATAGATTGAACATTAACACTAGAATTGAACTGCTGAAGAAATAATTACTGAGGTATTTTAAAGTGCACTTCTGCCATTAAGTAGGACAGCTGAAAAAAAAAAGATTAAAGAGACGTTTTAATCAATAAAGGCTGAAGTATGAAAAAAAAGGGTGAGAAAGATGAAAACAATACCAAATGCAACTTTTCACTTCTGGTATTGACTTATTGGGGATATACTTTTGGCTCTGTAGCTGAAGAGTAGCCTCTCAATTTTAACTATGAAGAAATACTAAAAGTAAACCGAAATAACTTTTATCTTCCATTTTCTTTCCTGTTAGGAAATAAGCAATTGCTTCTAATGCTCAAAGTGACCAGATTGGGAGTGTTCCAAAATTGAACCCAGGAGCACAGAAGACAGTATGTCAGAAGAGGTCGTTAGAGAAAGAGCAGGGAAATTACAGAGGAGTTGAGATCTTTATATTTAGCTTTATGAAATCACGGGATATTTTTCATATCGCTTTTCTAGGTAGGCAAATATACACATAAAACATATTCCAAGGAAACCTGCAATTTAAAAAATTGTCTTTGAGATTTGATGACTAGAGCACCACAGCTGTCAGCATAAATGAGAGGTGCTAGAGAACACTCGTGATTGAAAATGCCATCATTGTTCAGGAAATTATGTCCTGCGAAATGGCTTAACAGTCTGGCTCCACATCAAGGATGAGGTGTACAAGAATGAAAAGGGAAATAATTTCTGAATATATTTCCTTCATTGCCGTGACTTATTGCCCACTGCATACTGGCCCTTTGGCTTTTATACTGAGAGGCAAGAAACAGATATTCAGTTGTATTGTGCTGACCAAAGGAAATCACGATACAAACATAATCTGCTAGTTGGTATTGTTTCTTTCCTGTTTTGCAACCAATATATTACATTTCCCTACATTAAAACATATATGAAGTGTATCGAAATGTTTCCTTGGTTTTATAAATACTACAAAAACAGCCAGGAAAAGCCACTGTCAGTATGCCACTATTTTTAACCGTGAACTGTATTCTGAAAATACCAGAAGTAGATAATTGGGACATAGCAGAGTTGTCTTTCTGTGACTTTGAATTCTAGGGATTTGATGTGAGGATAAAATTAAGGCCAATTTTACTGTTCTTGGGAAGTTCAACTGCATGATCCATGAACAATTAAATGCAAGGGGCCATTAAAGGTGAAAAAGTAACTTTCTAATATTTTTCATGGGCATTTCCAAAGCAAGATGAAGATTTATTTTCTGACACTGTAGAGCGACCACAGCCAGGGCCAGAGAAAAGTGATCTCTCTTGGGTTGTCTGCAGTCTGCACTCTGACTTCCTCCTCTTGGCCCAGTTTAGTCCAGACATTTCATCAGCTTGACTAAGCCTCATCACCATTTAGCTGCCAAGTTCAGTGGCTGCCAAAATCACTAGTAGCTTTTTAAATACACCTGTTGCCAGCACTTTTCTTGAGTCAAGAAGGCTAGACCTTTCTGGTCTACCCTACTGGCTACGTATCTCTTTCAAAGGAGAATTATTTTTAATATTACTTGATCATCCTTCTTCAGGGAAACATTTTTTCTAGCAAGATTTTCTCCCTACAGAGAAATTGCATTCACACTAAACCTGCTATCTCACATCTGGTCTAGGTTAGCCTTTCGAGAAAAAAATGGTTTCCATAATCAATACTATCTCTGATTTTTAATTGTGTGGGACCAACAAAGCTGTCTGAATAACGAAACATGAAAACTTGGTGTAAACCGAGAGGTTTTAAGTGTCATAATCAAATACCATTTACAGCAAGGTTAATCTGATGGTTAATAGTATGTATTGCATAATAATTAGGAATAAGCACTAAGTAGTTCTCACGAAGGATTGTAATTAATGCGTTTCTTGAGGCCGAACAAGTGTGGTGGGGAAATGAACAGAAAAGCAGTTAAAGCTGGATTCTGAGACAATGATTTCTGGACAAGAGCCTCTTTGGCCAGACCTCTCTGCTTTTCCATTAGCGTTTGCTCCAGGCCAGGAGGCCAGTGGCTGGAACAGCCTTCCCCATCCACCACAAAGGTAATAAAAAATTTACAAAGAGAAAGCGCAGTAGCTTCAGTTCTGACAGTCTTCCCGACCTTCTGAACCTTGTACTACTTACTATTTAGCTCCAGCTTGATAGTCCTTATATAATATTGTTATATACATTATATTGTTATATGCATATATTGTCTATTTATTTCAAAGATTCTTTCTCCCATACCAGGTAGTTCACCTTTCGGAATGTCCTAAAAGCCACTGTTGTCTATTCTGGGACATTCACTTTAACACAAGGTTTGCTTAGCCAGACTCAGGAAAATGCCTCTTTTCTTCATTTTCCTGCACTCACATTAAACACAGAGGTGGTTTACAAAGCCTGGTAAAAGCGGATGGGATCAAAACGCTGCGGTGCGGAAGAACGGGAACGCCACCAAGTCGGTTCACCACTTGCAAACGGACGCATTTAACTGCTCATGAAGAAAAGACACCTTCTTAAGTGTCCGGCCGGGCTCGGCGGGAACTCGGCCCGAAGAGGTCTGAGGGCGGAACGCCGCGCCGCGCCGGGCCTGGCGGCGGGAACAGGGGAGCTCGGGCTGCTCCAGAGCCGCGTCGGCATCCGAGGGCAGTCGCCGGGGCCGGCGGCGGAGGGGGCGGAGCCCGCAGCGGGGGCGCGGGGAGGGGCCGGCGGCCGCCCCGCCCCTCCCGGGGATGCCGGGATGTTTACCCTCCTGACAGCGGCGCCGCGGGAGGAGGAGCGGGGGCCGAGGGAGGATGGGCCGCCGCTAGGCTCGCACTCTGGACGCGCCTCGCCGAGCGCAGGGTGGGTGCCCGCGCCTGCAGCGTCCGCGGGGGCGGCGCGGCGGGAGGTGACCGGTCGGCTCCGGGCCTCGTAGCCGCAGCCCCCGGCCCAGCGAGCCTTTGCGCGGCGGCTCCTGGCCGCCCGCCCGCCCGCCCCGGGTTCCTCGCGGGCAGGAGAACGGAAAACTCCCGACTTCCTGGTGAGTCGCTGCCCGGAGCTCGGGCAGCCGGGCGGGGCGGCCGCGGCGGCCTGCGGGAGCGGGGCGGGGAGAGGGCGGTCGGGACCGCGCGGGGCGGCCTCCGGGAACCCCCGGCCCGGGCAGGTGGGGCGGGGCGCGCCGCGCTCGAGCCGGCGGGGCTTTCGGTGGGAGCGGGCGGCGGGAACCGCACGCCTGGCCCTGGCTCCGAGACCCTGAGGCCGTCGCGGTAACTAAGAAACTCGCGGCCACGGCGGCGGCGGCGGCGGCAACAGGTCTTTGGTTTCAGGACCTGAGGAACTTAAGCGAAGTCCCGCCTCCCGGCGGATCTCATTGGCGGCGTCGGTTATTTATCCCTCTCGGATTGGTTAAGTCCGTCTGTCAGAACTCGGCAGTGGCCCGACTTAGAGAAGTGAAGTTCGCTGGGAGAGAGTGGGCGGTGGGACCGGGCAAATCGGGGAGAGTCTGCAGCGGCCTGAGAAGTCAGGGAGCGTGAGAGGCCTGTTGGAGATGGGCTTCAGAGAGACTCAGGATTATAAAATGTCGGAGAGAGGCATTGCGAGGCGGTAGCAAACATTGGTGGCGATGGTGGCGATGGAAAAGAAAGAAATTGGAAATTGAGGCCAAAGTCAGAGAGATGAAGGGAGCGCGAAGGAAAACGGAGAAAAATGAGACCACGTGACTGCGGAGCAGTGTCCGGAAGCGGACGCAACCTGGAGGATGCTGCAGATGGGATCTGAAGAACTCTCGTGGCCTCTTTTCTTTACACTCTCTAGGCCTTACGAGATGATGCATCAACTGATGAGTCGTGTTCTCGCATAGTTGTATTCCTTTTTGGGGAAAAAAATCTTCAAAATATACTTAGTTTGTAGTCAGATATATGTTTCTGGCCTTGAGCAATTCCCATGACTTAACTGCAAATCAGACGTGAAATGGTTTTTCTCTTCCTTTGAGATTATTGAGCTAATGGATGCAGTGGAGAACATCAGATTTTCGTAGTTTGTATTGTGTGCCCATTATAATTAGAACCACTATTTCTAATTCCTTCTCCAAGCCATTTGCAGTTTCAGGAATATGCACACTCCCTACAGGCGACAGCAATATGTCTTGTCAGGTTGCATTGCAGGAAAAAACCCCAGAATGTGTGTTATCAATCTGTTTAGCCCTTGAGCTGCTGCTGGTGTGGTCGAAGAATGGCTTAGTACTTGCACTCAGAAAGTTGGTGGAATGTTTGGGACAGCCGGTCAAACCTTGAAAACAGTAAATAGTAAAACAAGAGATTCAGTTAACCCTGTAATGTTGTTAGCAACTCTTGCCACATGGACGCTGAGTGTCGTTGCCTTTTACCACTTGGTGATGGCCAGTGTTCCTTAAACGGTGAACGACTCAAGCCGTTCATTTCCTTTCCAGAGGAAGGAATCCTCTGCTGCCCTCGGGGAGATCCAGGCCACAGCTTGCTGCGCTCCTAAAACCGCAGCATCCTCTATTTGGTCCCGCGCTGGGAGCTTGCTGGGGTGGGGGAGAGAAGTTGGGGCTTTGAAAAAGCTTTGCCTCGTGGAGGAATCAAAAGGGCAGAAGCAGTGTGGGGACGGAGAGAGGAAGACCCGGCTAAGTAAAAAGGCAAAGGAGCCCTTTGAGGGGGCTGGTTGCTTCCTCGATGGGGGGCGGCAGCCTTTGGGAGCCGGGGGACCCTCCTGGAGGCGCCGGCCTGAGATTCCGCCCGGCGGCGAGAGACCCCGCCCTGCGGAGGACTGACGGGCTCCCCAGCCAATGCGCTGCGAGGACACTGCTCCGGGGGGCGGGTACTTCCTACTCCGGCTTTGGGCTCGGCGAAGGGACCAAGTTCCTCCGCCGAGGATGTCTGCGGGAGGGACGCCAGGCTGAGGCGTAACCTTGTGAAACAAATACGTAATAATAAAGTGGAGGGGGCTCCGGTTTCCTCTGAGCCCTCCTAAGCGTCTGGTTCCATGATTCAGCTGCACCTCGGACTTAACCCCTTCGACTGGGACTTTATAGCAGATAAGAAACGAAGTTGGTCAGCGGACTAAATACAGCCTGTGCGACTGACCGGGGTTTTACTCTGAAAGGATCTGAAAATGGAAACCAAAAAATGTCAGAATCTAAATCGTTAGGCGTTTTCAGTAGTACCTGGGAGTCTTTTCACAGTTAAAAATCTTGTCAATGTAACAAGTAAAGACTGTAACTATTTTCAGGCGTACAGACAGACTCGTTTTATAATCTGAACTCCTATTCGGGTTTATTTACTTAGATAATACCTGTTTTATCTAATGGAGATACTGCCCTCTATTACTTTCCTCCCCTTCACATTTTCCTGGCTGGACAATTTCGAGAGTTCATTTCCAGCCCAGTAAAACAGCGCTTACTCCAAGAATGAGGAAGGCACTTCTGGTATGAGGGCAATGATGGCAGCGTACTAGTGGAGGAGGGGACGTTTGATGCCAATATAACTGACATACCTGATTAATAAATTAAAAATCTGCATTGCAGTTTTTAAACAGAAGTGCAGTGCCGTCACAGTTTGCGTAAATAAATATTTAATTTCCTAACCCCTACTCCTAAATCTTCCTGGGGGTTGCAATGGACAGTTTTGGGCTCGGACTTACTGCAAACATATAAGTATTCTTTTCTTCTCGGCTATTATGCATTTACTGAGAGGTAGATTCTTTTTTTTACACTTAAATTTGTGGTCTGAGATATCATTAGAGACTTTTACAGTGTGTGTAAAACCAAACACTATTTTTCCTAGGAACCGTCTGATGTTTTAAAATGTATCTCTATAGCATTACTAATGCAGTCACTGTTCAGGGCATCTGGAGAGGAGAGAATAGTGATTATTTATTGCAGTTTTGAAAAAGTTGCTTAATTAGGTAATAAATTCCAAAATTCCTTTCAGGTTTTGTTTCCTTTTACTATTATTATTTTAAAAATAGGCTTTGGTATTTAAAAAATGTGTAGCTGCAGCTGCACAAAGCAGCACTCTGTCCCCATTTCTGGTTTCAGTCAAATTAAAGTCCCTTCAGATATTTGTTGGGGGGTCATGAGAGTAGGTATTTCAGTGCATCATCTATAAAACATGGTAGCAAACTTAATGCAGTGCTTGAGGGTGTCTTGGAAATGACATACATGATTACTGTTTGCTCTGAGTTGCTTTACCAGCAATTTATCAGCATTCCTATAAATATATAGCAAGATGTTTTAAGAAGCATTGCTTTACCCTTTTGAGACTGTTTCAATCTAACTCCCCCCCCATTTTTATAGGGAATATGGATGAATATTATTTAGTTACATAATTGTAATCAAATATATGCGTTTGTAGGATATAGTAATAGCAGTTTAGAATTTTCGTTTAATCTCCGAGTTATAAAACTTGTGAACTGCTGATTTCTCTTTTGGTAATTAGTAGTTTGATTATCCCTATGTGTTATATATTTTCACAAAAATATTAATATTTTTCATTCTAAAGAAAACATAGAGAATGTGTTTCATGGTTTTTAGTGGGCAGTGGGAATAAGAAGCACAAATGATCATGAAGCATTCCTTCATATTTTTGAGCAGGATAACTTTTGAAACTTTGTCAAAATAGCTCTGTCATCCTATTTATGTAATGAGCTTATACAATGAGCCATTTTGTAGTGATAGCTATCCAAAGTGTTAAGCAACAATGTATCAATGAACAAAACTTATTAAGTGGCCTATAAAAATTTAAAAATATATGTGTTCTGTTATATAATGGAAATAAGCCTTTTTATAAATCTTGCCACTGGTCTTCTGTTGATAGTAGTTAAGGGCTACTTTTTCATTTTTTTCATTCCAGGCTGTTTTTGTATGGACGAGGTTTCACAAACTTTTCCTCTAACGGGCCATGTAGTAAATATTTCTGGCATTGTGAGCCATATGGTTTCAGCTGCTGCCATTGTAACTCTGACCACGTGGGCATAGGTTTATTCAAATAAAATTTTGTTTATGCAGAGAGGCTTGTGGCCTGCCTCTACTCTGGAAGATAATACCAAAGGTCTAAATATGATTCCAGGCTATTGATGTTTGGGTCCATATGAAATTTTCCACAAGAGTATTTTATAATTTTTTTTTATCCTTAGACCCTTGAGATAATTTGTTGATCTTTCCTGAGTCCCTCAGAATCATGCCTAGCTGTACATTTCCTAAATTTCGTGTTTCATTTCAGAGTTCATAAACGTATCAACCTCTTTTAGGTTTATCTGCCGTTTCAGGTGTTTTCACCATTCTTTGCCTCGGGAATCCACTCCTGTCCCCTGACACTGAAAGAGTGTGTACCTCTCTGGGCCTCCTTATCAGACCCTTTGGTGGACTCTGATGTCAGTTGTTTATCTTTACTTGATTGACTAATACCCTAATACCAGTGAGTTTTGGCTTGTTTCTTTATCTGGTAGGTTTCATTTTAAGCCTACTGGTATGATTGCCTTTGTTGCCTTTAGAGGGAATTTTTGGCATGAGCAAGGTGGGGGGCAGATTTTTTTCTTTTTCAGAAAAATTGATTTAGTCTTTCAAAAAATACTTTTTTCCCCAGTGAAAAAATTGTTTTTTCCAGTAAAAAAAGAAATACTAGAAATGGCCTTTGCTTTGGAAGAGGGCCTACCAGTCAAGGTGTGTGTGGCTTGGGGGAAGAGGTACCTCTTCCCTGTGCTGTAAGAAGAATTAGCTGTAGCTTACGTGGGTTATAGCTCCTGAGAAGCAGTAGAGTAGAATGGAAAATGCAACAGCGTTGATACTACACGGTGGACTTTCTCAGTCCTAGTCAGGAGAAGGTTCTGGGTGTGCTGGAATTTTAACCCTTCAGCCCTCAGGGAGGGGAGAAGGGACCTGGGGTATTCAGAGCTTCCTGGCTGGTTCTCACCAGCTACAGGCAGCCTCTTCTCTTTATCTGACCATGCTGCACATATATTAAAATTATTTGTGTTTCCCAAAATGTGAAAAAGACTAGACACAAAGTCCTAGGTTCGTCATCTGCTTTATGACCTTGATTGAGTTTACTTACTTTGTTCAGACTATAGTTTTCCCAGCTCACATAAGGGTGCTTTAAGAAGTAAACGAAAACATCTTTGTGAATGTATGGTAGCAGGCCCAGTGGTGGTAGTTTCATTTCACCTGTTTCTTTACTCTTAGGACCTGTGCGGTAGGGAGCACATCTCCGGTTATCAGCTTCATCAGATGACAGGCCTGTCACCTACTCTAGTTTGGCCCAGTTTTGTCTGAACAGGCTGCTTCCTAGTTCTGCCATTTCTACTTTCTCTGCTTGAATTCTCCTTTCTCCTTTTGCCCTGTGATTTCTGTATGCATCATTTAATGGTTCCCACATTTGAGTTACTGTTTTTATGAATTTTTTTTGGAGAGTGGGGAGAGGCAGCAATCCTTAGTTCCTCAGGTAGGAAAAAAAAACCACAAGAGCCTGGGGGGTGGGTATTATAGTCAAGACTACAAAAACTGGGAGTTGCAAAAAGATCTTTAAATGCTGATGCAAAAATGGCAATTTTAAAAATGTTATTTCTAGTATGCTTACTAGAAAACGTTTCTTTGTTGAAATATTTTCCCCATATTCTCATATTTACCTAAGCAAATTACTATAATTTTTTATTGGGGTTATAACTATAACAAAGCCATATATCATTTATTATATTATGATAGGGAATATTGGATAGATAAGTTTATGAAAAATTATAAATACTTCCAAAATATAGGGTATGGGAAATTTCTAATTTCTAATCTTCCATTGCCTTTATATCTAACTGTTAGACCATTTAGTAAAATAATATGATGTATTTGCATACTGTCATAAAGAAACCTAGAATAGGTAATTTATTTTAGGCAAATAGTATGTCCTTATTTCAGTTTATTTCTAGGCATGGTTTGTTAGTCAACAAATACATGTAAATTAAAAGATATTATGCAAGAAGAATTTTTTTGATGGATTAATTTTATGGAAAGATATTTATTCTCCTTTCTCATGGCAACCTACAAATTCACTTTCTTTGTTTTCTTTACTGTCTTTAGTGTTAAAATGTGTAGAATAGTAAGGTGGCAGGCATGGTATTCAGTGAAAACTGACATTTCTTTCCATTTTCAAAATACTTGTAAAATAGTTTCACTAAGTTTTTCTACATTTGATAAATATTTTTATTGTTGAGTGGCATATTATTTTCAATTTCACTTTGTTATTTAGACTTAACTTTGAATATTTAATATATCAGCTGTTGATAAAGATTGTCTTTTATTACATAGTTCTCCCATTGACTTCTCTGATCACTTTTTTCAGAGTAGGAAGAAATTTGTTATAGAGTATTTAATAGTATTTGATGATTGTGAGGGAGTTTGAGTTTCCAGCAAAGTGTCCTAATGCCAGGCCACCAAGAGAAAGTAGTTCTACTGTGGGTAAAATGGTATCAAACAGAGTTTGGACCAAACAGCCACTGTCCTGATTACGATACCGGCTACAAAAAGAAAGATGCTGTTATTTTGGGGGCCCCAGAACCATAGCCAGCCTGTTACCAGGAAACGGATGCTCTTAACCCCCATACAGGCGTACCTTGGAGGTATTGCAGGTTTGGTTCTAGACCACCACAACAAAGTGCATATCCGAATAAAGTGAGTCACATGACTTTCTTGGTTTCCCAGTACACATACAAGTTATGTTAGGAACACAAATGTTCCTAACACAAAGAAATGATAAATACCTGCAGTGATGGATACCCCAATTACCCTGATTTGATTAATTCACATTGTATGCCTGTATCAAAACATCACATGTACCCTATAAGGATACACAACTGTATATGTACCCATAATAATTAAAAATAAAACAAATTTTAAAAAGTTACGTTTATACTATACTGTAGTCTATTAAAGTATACAATAGCATTATGTCTAAAAACCAAAGTACATAATTAAAAAATACTTTATTGCTAAAAAATGCTAATGATCATCTGAGCCTTCAGTGAGTCACAATCTTTTTGCTGGTGGAGGGTCTTGCCTCGATGTTGATGGCTGCCGACCAAGGTGGTGTTTGCTGAAGGTTAGAGAGGCTGTGGCAGTTTCTTAAAATAAGACAACAGTGAAACTTCCACATCGATTGACTCTTCCTTTCACCAAAGATTTCTCTGTAGTGTGTGATATCGTTTGATAGCAGTTTACCCACCGGAGGACTTCTTTCAAAATTGGAGTCGATCCTCTCAAACCCTGCTGCCGTTTCAGCAACTCAGTTTACGTGATATTCTAAATCCTTTGTAATTTCAACCATGTTCACAGCATCTTTACTAGGAGTAGATTCCATCTCAAGAAACCACCTTCTCTGCTCACCCATAAAAAGCAACTCTTCATCCACTGGAGTCGTGTCATGAGATTGCAACAATTCGGTCACATCTTCAGACTCACTTCTGATTCTCGTTCTCTTGCTGTTTCTACCATGCTTGCAGTGACTTCTTCCATCGACATCATCCATGAGAGTTGGAAGCAAGTTCTTCCAAACTCCCGTTACTGTTAATATTTTGACCTCCCGTGAATCCCAAATATTCTTAATGGCATCTAGAATGATGAATTCTTTTCAGAAGGTTTTTAATTTACTCTGCCGAGATCCGTCAGAGGAATCACTAACCCATGGAAGCTCTGGCCTTATGAGATGTGTTTCTTAGATTGTAAGACTTGAAAATCAGAATTACTCCTTGGTCCATGGTCTGTGCAATGGGTGTTGTGTTAGCAGGCATGAAAACATTAGTCTCCTCGTACATCTCCATCATAGCTTTTGGGTGACTAGGTCCCTTTGTCAACGAGCAGTGACATTTTGAAAGGAATCTTTTTCTGAGCAGTAGGTCTCAATATTTAGAAATATTTAGAAAACTATACAGTAAACATAAGTGCTGTTATCTAGGTTTTGTTGTTCCATTTATAGAGCACAGGCAATGTGGATTTATCATGATTCTTAGGGACCCTCAGATTTTCAGAATGGTAAAATGAGCACTGGCTTCAAATTAATAAACCAGCTGTGTTAGCCCCTAATAAGAGAGTCAGCCTGTCCTTTGAAGCCAGACATTGACTTCTCTTTCCTAGCTACGAAAGTCCTAGATAACATTTTCTTGTAATAGAAGGCCATTTCATTTGCATTGAAAATCTGTTGTTTAGTGTAGACACTTTCATCAGTGATCTCAGCGAGATCTTCTTCAGCAGTTGTTGTGTCCGTCCCCCCGTACTTTTATGTTGTGGAGATAGATGGCTTCTTTCTGTAAGCTTCATGAATCAACTGCTGCTGGCTTGAAACCTTTTTTCTGTAGCTCCCTCATCTCTCTCAGCCTTCACAGAATTGAAAGGAGTTAGAGCCTTACTCTGGATTGGGCTTTGGCTTAAGGGAATGCTGTGGCTGCTTTGATCTTCTATCCAGACCCCTCAGACTTTCTCCATCTCAGCAACAAGTGTGTTCACTGGAGTAGCATTCTTTTTGAATTTTCATTTGTTAAATGTCTGTCTTTTTTTTTTTTTTTCCGAGATGGGGTCTTGCTCTGTTGCCTAGGCTGGTATACAGTGGTGTGATCATAGCTCACTGTAGCCTCGATCTCCTGGGCTCAAGCAATCCTCCCGTCTCAGCCTCCCAAGTAGCTGGGACTACAGACATGTGCCACCATGCCTGGCTAATTCTTTTTTATTTTCTGTAGGGATAGGGTCTCACTATGTTGCCCAGGCTGGTCTCAAACTCCTGGCCTCAAGCAATCCTGCCTCCTCAGCCTCCCAAAGTGCTGGGATTACAGGTGTGAACTACGACAACTGGCTTTTTTCTGTCTTTTCATACAAGTGTTTTATTTATTACAGAAAATTTTAAACATATCCAAAATTAAATAGCGTGGTAAACTTGCACCTAGCTTCAACAACCACTAATACTCCATTGTGGAGTAGCACTTTTAATTTCCTTCAAGAACTTTTTCTTTGCATTCCCAGCTTGCCCAACTGACCTGTGAGGCCTAGCTTTTGGCCTGTCTTGGCTTTTGGCATGCCTTCCTCACTAAGCTTCATCATTTCTAGGTTTTATTTAAGGTGAGAAGCATGCAACTCTCCCTTTCACTTGAACACGTAGAGGCCGTTGTAGGGTTATTAATTGGCCTGATTTCAATACTGTTGTCTCAGGAACAGGGCAGCGAAGGAGAGGGAGAGGGGGCAGTCAGTGGACAGTCAGAAAGCACATTTATCAGTTAAGTTCATCATCTCATATAGGGGCAGTTCATGGCACCCCAAAACAGTTACAGTAGGAGCATCAAAGATCACTGATCAAAGATCACCGTAACAGATAAAACAATAATGAAAAAGTTTGAAATCTTGCAAGAATTACCAAAATGTGGCACAGAGACACAAAGTGAGCACATGCTGTTGGAAAAATGATACCAGTGGACTGGACGTAGGGTCGCCACAAACCTTTGATTGTAAAGCATACAATACCTGTGAAGTGCAATAAAGCAAAGCATAATAAAGTGAAGCATGCCTGTGTTAGTTTCCTAGGACGGCTATTACGAATTACTGCAAATTGGGTGGGTTAAAACAACAGAAATTTATTCTCTCACAGTTCTGATGGCCAGAAGTCAGAAATCAAGGTGTCAACAGCGCCGTGTTTTCTTTGACGGGAAAACGTGTCTCACGCCTTCCTGTCAGCTTCAGGTGTTGAGGCAGCCCTTGTCCTTGTCTTTCCCTGGCTGGTGGACATGTCACTCCGTCGTCTGCCTCTGTCCCACGAGTTCTTCCTGTGTGTCCCTGTGTCTCCTTTCTCCTTCTTATAAGGATTCCCTGATGACCTCACCTCTGCTTCTAATCACTGTTACACTTAGAATTTAACAAGAAAAATCTATACTTTTCCATTCATGTTGTCACCATACAGAAGACTATCAAATTTCTGATATTTTTGGTCTCAACAGCAGATTTGCAGGTTGTGCGGGGTGTGCCTGAGAGTCGAAGGCAGCCGCGTCATCCTGTGTCTGTGCAGTGTGTAGTCGATATTCCACCGTTCCCGTAAAGCGGCTGTTCCTACGTCACGGTTTCCACTTGCCACTGACGTCTCGTAGTTTCTCTTAGGAGACCTTAAGTACCTGATCCGCTAAATCAAACACTTTCAGAGCTGGAAGGCAATTTATAAACTGTCTAAACTGGTCTTTTATTTAATGTGAGACTAAACTAAACCCAAGGATATAGACTTGTTAATCCAGGTTCCACTGGATTCCATGTTTCTTGCGTTTCATTTCAGGGTCCTTTTTTTTGTTGTTTTATGGCAGCAATATTGCCTTTGTGTTAGTTTAGTAATGTTCTTGACACGAGGCACAGTGTTGTTTTTTCTTTTTTTTCACTTCTTCTGAGTTAGCAGAACCTTGCTGTGTTTACGGTACGTGCTCAATACGGATTTGCTGGTAGAGTGACGGCCTTGTACTTCTGATTGTCCACGTCAGGGCCTTGAACACCTAACCACGTCGGCAGGCGTTGGAGCGCCGAATTGTGCAAATTTGAATGCCTCAATTGGTGAAGCGTTTCTCTTGGCCCTAAAATGAGAAGCACTGGGGCATATTTTATGTCTTTGCTTTGAAATAGAATTAGAGAGAAGAAATTACCAAAGTGGAGGCGAGTCTTAGGAAGGAGCCCTTACTTGGAGGAAGTAAATAGAACATTTAGATGTTCTAGAATATTCTAGAATGTTCTAGAACATTTTGATGGCCAGTAAATAGTAAGTAGGAAGTAAATAGGAAGTAATAGAAAGTAAATAGGAAAGGCCAGAAAGTTCATGGATGATCAATATGTCATAAATGCATACTTCCTTGTATCAGATACCTCGATTCCCAAGAGCCAGGCTTCATTGTTGCTTGTTACTCATTTTAGCATATTGAAAATAACGTACACTCCCGTTGCTGCTTGTGTGCTTGAAATGTTTAGCGACCCTGCTGACCATTTTTTCCTCTAATTTTTTTTTCTTTTGTTATGATTCAGAGATCGTGAGTGGCTCAGTTTCCTTTATCTGTGTAGCCATGCCTTTGTCTTAGAAGTTGGTTCTGGTGTGTCACTATTTCAGTGACAATCCTTTCTCGCAAAGTAGAATGAGTAGAAATAAATCAAGTCAATCCTAAAGGACTTATTTCATGATTCCTTGAAATAGTTATATCTATTTGTATATTGAAAATAATTTAAACGAAACTTGCACAGCTGTTGAAGAATATATTTGTGGCCTTTTTGCCATCACCAAGATAACCTGCGTTTTCAAAGCATTTGTCCTATTATTGTGTTCTCAGATTATGGTCCTCAGGAGTGCCTGGGTCAGAGTTCTGATCAGATAAGCGTGAGCATTGGCATTTTAAAACCAGGACTCCTGATGATTTTTATATGCAGATTCTGGAAGCTGTTGCTCTGATGGGAGCCTGCATTTTCATAAGCAGTGCAGATAATTCTAATGCAGATAGATGTTCTTCAGGCCACACCAAGAGATACCACATTTTTTTTTTAAATGAGAGTTCTTTCCCACTGCTCACAACATTTCTGACTGGGGGTGAGGAGCCCTTTGGAGTAGCTGATTGATACCTAATAATCAGACTCTCTCAGCATCTGTGACCAATATTTCAGCCCAAAGCGTGGATAGGTGTTGTGAAAGTACTATTATAAACCAATCATAATTATTAAATGAAGAAGTGTAATTATTTCATAATTAACAGTTGAGTGATAACAGGAGAGAAAAGTGCACTTCAGGCAAGTCAAGGGGAAATAGTGCATCTACCTGTCAGTTTCAGTTCATCCCGACCAGACAGTGCCTTGGCAGTGCGCTGCCGTGTGCCGTTCTCACCATTTTTGGCATTTTTACGGTATTTCTCTCAGCTGGGTGTGAACGCCTACCGCTTCCCTTGATCCTGAGGTGTTGTTTTTTTTTTTTTTTTGCCTTGCCACAGAGTTTTTGCCTCTGGCTACCATTGCCTGAGCCCTACCTACAGTTCTCTGTCCAGTTCCACAGTGTGGCTGCACCAAGCGTTTCTGGGTTGCATATCCGGCCGTGCCGGAAAGGCTTCTAGAACATTCTGATGAAGAACCTGTTCCTTTTTCTATGACTGTCTTATTTCCATTTGGGACTTTGATACCAAGTGACTGGTACTTGAGTCCCTTCTAACTTGTCTTCCTGTCAGTAGATGCAGGCTCTGCGTGCAAATAGTGCTCTTTATTCAAAAAAGCCCATTTGGCAATTTAAAAACTGCTTTCTGTCAGTGATTTTTTTTTCATCCTTTTTAAAAATTAGGAGTTTATAAACGGTATAGGCCCTTTTTTGTTTATGGCCATTCCCGCTCTTTCCTTTTTATTTGTTGTAAAAAGGGGCAGCTTGACATAGAAGGTTTCAAAATCCTGGATTAAGGCCAGGCTCATCTTTATGTCTTTTCAAATGCAAACGTAGAGCCTGATACTTAGTGTGAGCTACTTTAATATGTCTGTGCAACTCAGTTTAAGAGCTGAGTTTCTGGCCTGGGAAGAGTATCAGTAGCGTGACTAATGGTTCAGATAATAAAACGGAGCGTGGGCTGCGATGATGTACTAACGGTGTCCCGTTAGGTAATGTTGGGACTTTGTCTTCCAGTGTGTGGCCCCAGACAGGGCAGCGCTACCATTCCTAGGCCCTTTTTATTCTTGTTGTGGGTTGGCGTCTTCAAAATGTCAGTGTTTACACATTTTCTAACTTGGGAACTTCGTGGGGTATTCGCATGTGCTTTTCGAGACTGTTAGAAAGATGATCCAGTTGGCTGTAGACATTTGGTATTGAGCTCCGTTTCAAATTAAGGTGAGTATTCTCGGAACCTGGGAAGGATACTTTCTTGAACTCAGAACGTAGACCATCTGATCTCCGGAGTCCTCCAGCAGCTGTAAGAGGAATGATTCTGTGATTACTTTTATGGTCTTTCCATTTCTTCTTCCTTTATTTTCCTATTTGGTCCCACCAATTCACAGGCCAAAGAAGGAGAAATTTGGGGGTTGTTGGCAGGTAGCTGAAAGTGAGCAGAAATGATTACAACGAAGAAGGGAGCCTTAGCAGGAGTGAGAAAGAAAAACCCGGACAGCAGTGGCAATTTCAGGAGGGGAGATACAATGGTCAGGATAAAGTAGGAGGAAGAAAAGAAGCCTTTAAAAATAAGCAGGAGAGTAGGATGCAGAAAACGTGAGAAAGGACCTGGAAATAACTTCCTGTAATGTTCACTAATTCGAAAAGATTATTCTCAGATTTCTCTATATTATAAAATTACCTGTAAGTATATGGGTCGCATAGTTGATTAGTGTGTTCAATTTATACATTAAAACTAAGCTGGTACATACATACATATCGCTTAGATTTATGCATTAGTTTTCTAAAAATCTACATTTTGTCTGGTGTTTGATTATTAATTAATTATGGATATAACTGCTGCTCAGCAAGCCCTTCTTCTATCAGTGGATCAGGGAAGGAAGGTAGATTTTCAGTCAACAGATGGCCGAATGAGGTTCTTCTCTTTTTTGCTCATAGATGCCAAGTTTATTTGCCAACTGTACACAGTTACAAAACACTTTGGATTGCCATTGTCAGATACTTAGATTACCCTGAGTCTGGAGGATTGTATTCCATGTCAAAACAAAAACCCAGCTTTATGCTTTAAAAATATTGCAGGGTTTATTAATTGCAGAATATGAGAGTAAAGGAATGACCAAATACTGTATCATATTTCCTGGGTTACTGATCTCTAATGGCTCCATACTGGGCCTCTGCCTTTAGCCTGGTCCTGACCCACCTTTCCAGATTCATTTCCCATGTATTCCCTTACATTTTAGTCGCTTCTAAGAACTTATACCATTTTTTGATAAATCTTTTATCCTTTCTGGCTTCTCTGCTGTATCTTTATGCTTTTCTCACTGCTTTAAATGCCTTTTTCCCACACTTCAACTATTCAATCTCAGTCTATCAAAATCATCTTCATCCTTTAATGCCCTACTCAAATATTATACAAAAAATATCTCTTTCTTCTGCTTCTTTTAGTCTTAAGTACTTACTGACTCTTACTGTAGTTGTACTTTCTTTAGCTTCCTTCCTGGAGTAAAAGCTTCTGGAAGGTGTGAATCATGTCCTGTGCATATTTTTGTTTCCTGTAGGGCCTAGGACCATTCTTGTCAGAACAGGCCATTCAGAGAACGGCAGACAACTGCTTCCCAGAGACTCCATGAGGTAGGAGGTCTGAACAGGTCCTAGCAGTGAGACAGTGTCCAGAACAATCGAGCTGCTGGTTTCAGGGAAGTCTAGGACGAATGCCAGGCACGTGTCCCTGCAGGGCCCCTGGAACGTGGTAGGAGGGAGGTCTTCCTGCATGAAACAGGTAAAGGTCTGCTCTGAGAGTGGTCACTGGCAGGACGTTCTGGGATCTAGTCTGGGAGGCCGGGCGGGCTTTGTATCTGAATTCTGCCTTCCAAGTTCTGCAAGATCCCGGAGTGTGGTGAGATGAGGGGTGTGTCAGGCATGGACGTGGTGCGAGTGGGAGGGGTGTGGAGTCAAGACAGCGATCGGTTTGGCAGTTAGGTATAAGTTAGAGGCTCGGGCAACAAGGAATAAAGTGAGACATGAGTTCCTGGAATGAGGACGTGAGGTGAAAACAGGACTTGAAGCTGACTGGCTGAGCTATTCACTACATATCCTTCCATTTCCTTTCCTTAGAGGCTCGTTCATTCCTAGTTCAGGTTAAGTGATCCGGCTTTCTGTGAAGGGGTAAGAACGATTCTGCCCATTCGAGATGCTCTTTGTCAAATTCATTCCATTTTGATGCTCCAGCCATCCCCTCGTGAAGAAAATGTTATTCAGTTAAATAAGGAAATAACTACGCTAATACTTGAAATTATTGCCTTCTTAAGAATAATTACTAATTGCAAATTGGTAGAAGACTTTCCTTTGATTTACAGCCATCAGATGCTTGACATAGTGAAAGATTTTTGAACCTCAAAATAGATACATTTTATTTAGTGTCTTTTCATAGTTTTAATTGCTGGAAGTTTAAAAGAATAATCGCGATGTTAATTATTTTTAAAAACATTTCAAATACTTATAAAGTACCTATGCCAAATGGACCAAAGATACAATGTGTATTCATGAATTAATAAAGAAGCACATAGGAAGTAAACCCAGAAAGGCCTTCGGAGATTGCATTAAGAAAGGCTTTGCATACCATGCTGAGAAGATTGAAACTCTTCTCTCCTGTGAGGTGACTGTAAAGTCATTTTTACCTTTATCTTTTCAAATTTTGATTGTTGCACCAATACCAGCTACAGCGCTTTGTTGTCTCTTTATTTGGTTGTTAGTTATGGCAGAGCAGGAGCCAGCATCGAAATAGGATCAAGAGTATTGTAAGGGGGACCTCAAAGGTAGATTTTTTAGAAAACTGTATCAAGATTGGTTGATGAGATGTATGAAGGCATTAAATTCAGACTTGAAAATTCGTACTTTGGTGATAATATATTGTATACTTAAAAATCACTAAGAAAATGGGTTATTTCTTTTTTTATGAACAGAACTCCCGTTAATGTCGTCTTTCTTTTTTCCCATCTTTAAATTTAAGATCGAATTAAATTTATTTATTGATTTATTTTTTAGAAATTCCCCAATACTTTCTACCCACTTCTAGCTAGTTCTTCTCTTTGCTTAAAGTCCTTCAGTTACTGTCTTCTGACTGATTTCTGACTCCTTAGTCTCTTAAAAATACTTTGTGGTTTGGGCCTTGGCTCTTGCCCCTGTGCCCACGCTGCCACGGCGCTGCGCGTGTTCGCCAGTCGTTCATGCTTCGGTCTGGAGCGTCCTCCCTCGTCCTGCTGCCTGGTGAGCTCCTGCGTATCCTTTCGGACTTACCCTGGGTGTCTCCTCCACAAGGCCTTGTGTGGCCCGGCAGCCTGCTCAGACCCCGAGATCCTCCTCACGCGCTCTGCAGTGGCCTCCCCGGGATGGTGTCCGTCATGTACTGCTTCCTTTCGGTGTGAAGTCTGTGTCTGCGTCTCTCCTGTGAGTGCCTTGAGGGATCAGAATTGCCTCAGTCCTTTTTGTATTCCCAGCAGCTCAGTGGTAGATACACCAGTTGTGCTAAAGAAAAAAACGAGTTAATGAGTGCGAGAGAGACTGGAGTCTAGGATGGCCTGTGGTGTCTGGGCTGGGATGGGGGTGTTTGGCCTGCGTAGATGGTAGTATCGTTTATCTTCAGTTTCAGCACTCTTTTCTCCCTCCCTCTTCCTTCTCATCCCCACTTTTGAGTAGCCGTGGTTTTTTATTGAAATGAGATGAAATAAAGAAATCAGAGACTTAAGTTTCTTGCAGATTCTTAGGACATTTTATTTATGTCATGGTGTCTACTGCCTCATTGAAGGTAGAGATATTTTTCCACTGGAGATAAAGGGGTACACTCTCTCCTTCCATTGGAATGGTTTTGAATTCTTTTGTAATTTTGACTCTTTGCAGTCTTTTATAAGCAGTAGGAGCATGATCATGGGACTTAAGTGGAACAAACTTTGTTCCAGTATGGTTTTAGAAATCTCATATCTTTGTACAGAATGTGCTTGTACTGGCCTTTACACGCCATCTTGGTGCCAGCACAGTCAGGTAGATGCCCCCGTGTATAGTGCCCGCAAATCAAATGAATATCCAGATTGTATAATTTCCTATTTGTTGGCCAGGGAAAGTGAGAATTGAAGTATTCTGAGATAAAAGGAAATATAAGTTTTGCCTTAGTTATAGATAAAGTTGTCATCGTAACTAATGCTAAAAAATAAAGAAGAAGAAATATTAACCAGATCAGCTTAGAATTTTGATTCCTATTGTTTAAGCAGATGATATAGAATAGACTCCCTCAGTTCTGATTAAATCTACACTTACCAGAGTGAGCCAAGGTAAGAATAGATAATGGTTTCTTTGTGTGGTGGGAGGAGGACGCGTCTTCCATGTTGAGTCTAGAACGTTCGTGGGATGCAGAGGCGACACTGTCCAGCAAGAAGCTGGTTGTGGGTGTCGTGAGCTCAGCAGAGGTCTGGCTGGAGTAGAGCGCTGGCGTCAGCGGTAGAGCCGGGTGATGGATACGTGCAGCAGCAGGCGAGTCTGTCCAGGGGAGGTGTGTTGGGGTGCTGTTCATCCTTGCTAACTTAGAAGGGCAATTTTTATTGAAAGGTAAATAAATGCCCAATGAATACTGGGGGAAACTTAAAGTTAACTTGTAAGTTGCTGCCTGACTTTAGTGTATGTAAAGTATTTTTCTTGTGAACCCCCAAATAATCTCATTTCCTCGTTAATAAATCTGTGTTTTTAAAGCCTCTTAGTATATACCATCTTTATAACACTTGATCATTCTTTAGTTGGAATAATGGATTTTCACAGATTCAGAAGGTTTCTGGAAACAACATTTAACTGGATATCAGTTATGTAATTCCATTTTGAATGTCTGCAAGTCTGTAGTCACTATTAGATTTTCAGTTATTTAGTCAGAGCCGTTTATATTTAAAGTCTCTTATATAACATCCTAGACTGCTTCATCAGCATAATGTTATGTTTGCTGTTCTTACTTTTAATTTAAAATAGTAATCCTTATTCTTTGGATAGTATTTCCATAAAATCAGGGTTTTATGTAATCAGTGTGCCAGAAAGTACATTTGTTTCTAGTATATGTTTGTATATGTTAAAAGACATACACACAGAGCTTGGCACATTTTATAGTCCGTGCTCAAAAGAGCAGAGAGGGATTGCAAGATGGTGCAGGTCAGGGTTGAAATCATTTGGCAGAGTTTGGTGAGAAAGTTTGCTCAGCAGCTGCCTAGGTTAATTTTGCACAATCCATTCAAAGCATAGTTCAGTTCTGAGATATAAAGAAGAACATAAGAGCAATTGAATTGATTTTCTCAGAAGGTAAATTTTAAAACATAAAATATAACTTTGACTTACCTTGTAATTACATTGAAAAATCATGTTATTAAGAGCAAGGATAGTTTTGTGTAACTGTGAGTCAGTGGCGTTTATACACTTCCTTTTTTCCTTCCTTTCCTATTTTTCTCTTTTTTAAATCTTCATCTGCATTGGAAGTCTATGCTTGATAAAAAAGAGAACAAACTCAAAGGTGCAGTAATTATGCCTCTTTGTGTGTGTGTGTGTATGTGTGTGAGAGAGAGAGAGAGAGAGACAGAGAGAGAGAGAGTAGACACGAGAAAGGAGAAAACATGAGTTTTTTAAGAAGTGAAATAATAGACTTAATTTGTTTCGTTAAACACTGATTTTTGTCTACTAACCTAATTACCATTAAATAGACTGTTGCTCTGACGAACTCAGACCCTAAGAGCACAGTCAGGGCCTGAGTGAGGGTTAGTGACAGTGTTTGCTGGAGGACCTGAGAAGACCTGCTAGAGTCATTCATTGCTTTACCACCGAGCCCAAGGCCTCAGTTTCCTTGTCTAATTTTTAGGAACATCAGAAGAAGTAATTGATGGGAAATCTTTTAAAACTACTTGACGGTTTATTGTATACTGTAGTATGTAAAGAAAAGAGAATTTTGGAAGTTCAGGAATAATCCATGCATAGAACAGTGTCTGTAATAGAGTAGGTATGCAAAAAAAATTTGTCAAATGGATAAATATGAGCAGTTAATAAGTCTTTCTGTAAGGATAAAATGTAAGACCATGTGTTAATTCAGAAAATTCTGTTAAATTTTTCTTTTATTTAAATAAGTGTTTTTCATTTTTTGTGTGTGATGATTTTTCTCTTAGAGAGTTCTTGTTATAGACCAAAGGCTGTTAAAACAAATGACCTTACAATAAATAATTCATACTAATGAAAGCATTTCCAAGTACTAGCCTGTATTCCATAGGGCCTTATCAACTTTGTTATGACGGAATTCATACCATGAATTATTTAGAATTTAGTAGAATGTTTTGTATAATCTCGTTTTGAAGGTGGTCGAAGGTATTTATCTTAGCTCTTTATTTTATGTCAGTTTGGTTGTCATGATTTTTCTAGTCTTACAGCTGAATTATTAGTTCGTTGAGCATGTGCCTTTGCCAGACTTTAGTTGTTATAACTGAATGACATAGCAGAAACACGAGGGGACTTTGTAATAGCATGCTGTGCCCGTAGTTAACCTGAACAAATGCAAGTTCTATCCAAAGCTTTTTGGACAAACTTCTTTAAAAGGGCTGAATAGGGGTCATTTGTATTTCACATCCACATAGGAAAATTACTCTGTAAAGATAAGCAGGAGAAATAATACTATCTTGCATTTGTGTGTCATTTAACACTTTTGAGAAGTATTAATGCTTTATTCTTCTAGCCTTTCTTTTACAGTAGAAAGTGCCCTGTATTTGTTGATTCTGAGATAAAGATTTGAGACCTTGTTCTGTGATCTCATGCTGTTGTACCCATGATGAACTTCCCTTTAGAGGAGAGAGTTCTAGACACAGGGCAGATATCTAGTCTTTAATCACTAGAAAGTAGGTACTGTTGTGAATTTGAGCTAAGATTTCCTGACTGTTAGACCTGTAGACTTTATAAATGCTTGTTTTGTTTTCTAAATTTGTTTGGTTATCAACAAATATTTATTAGACCTTAATGTGTACTGGAGGTATAAAAATGAAAAATAAACAGATTTAGCCCTCAAGTAATAGTTGCTAATACATAGTTGATGGGTAAGACCTCAGATGCACAGACAATGGATTCATTAAAACACACCGAGACAAATACTGGAAGAGGTATTTTATTTACAAAAGGCTGCTTGAGTACCAAGCAAGGCTGGCCTGGCGGACTAGCTGGGAAGGGTATTTTGATTTTAGTGAGATGGTACAACCCGTGTCACAGGCTCGTAGACATGAAATAACCTGGCATTTGGAGGAAGTGTAAATGGTTCATTA
The DNA here is from genome assembly GCA_963575035.1 of Avahi laniger. Lineage (NCBI taxonomy): Eukaryota > Metazoa > Chordata > Mammalia > Primates > Indriidae > Avahi > Avahi laniger. The sequence continues at coordinate 29,387 of CAUYSK010126011.1, forward strand.
AGGCCAGAGTGTAGTATTTACATGGGGAAAAGTGCTGGCAAGTAAGGAGTGAGGCTAAAGAAATTACGTTTTACTCATTAGAGAGTTTTAAGCAGGAGTGTAACATAGGTTTTCATTTTAGATGTGTGGTTATATACATACAATGTGTGTACTGAGCGTGTAGAGTGGGAAGCACATCACCAAAGCCAGGAGGAGCAGTAAGTAGGTTGTCGTGGTTGCAGGATCAGGAGGGTCCGGGATAAGCTGAGTGAAGTTTGTGAGGTGGAGTCAGTAGGAGTTGGGGAATTACGTGGAGATGAGGGAGTAGAAGGCTCTAGGATGACTCTAGTCACGTAGGGAGGGCTGGGTGACAATGCCCTTCACCAAGAAGGGGAGTGCAGAGTGTAGGGGTTTAGACGTGTAAAATGTCAGACACACTGGATTTGGGATATCAGACAGAATGATGAGAGTTGGAAACGAGATTCTGGAGCTATAGGTTTATAAATCATCAGTGTGCAGGAGGTGGATTATGTGCCCGCTGAGAAAATGTGTGATTATTGATTTAAATAATCAAGGGACTTACCATTAAAGGAAACTTAAGCAGGAGAACCAGCAGACTTGCTTATTGATTACAGAGCAAAAGATATTTTGTATAGAAATGATAAAAGTAGATAAAATAATTTTCTTATGCTCTTTATAGTAGCGATTCACGTTGCTAGCTTGATTTATTTCAAGCAAGTACTAGATTAAGTAGTACCAAATACACACACAACTCTAAACTGATAATTGATGAAAGTAAGTTACTGGAACTAGGATATTCAGCCTAGAATTGGAAAGGATCCGTGTGTTCTCTTTACCGCCATAAAATGCCAGAAGTAATGGAACCAGTTCCTTCAGTGGTCTAAAGAGAACAGAGCACAGGGTCATGGCTGAAAAATTGTATACACAGCCAACCAAATTATTGTTCGTGTATGATGGCGAGAGAATGATATTTTTAGATTTTCAAGGGTTAGAGAAAACACGTTGTGTATGAGCTCTTTAAAAAAATTACTAGAAGACATACTATTGGAAAAAAGTTAAAATTAAGATTTTGGGAGAGGAACAGCTTTGTACAGAAGCATGAGGAATAAATAAATTGACTGTAGAAGCAAGACTAAGCGGTCGTTATGCGAGATTGGAAAGAATACAAAATGCCAGAGACCACTCAGAAAGACAGGCTGTGGTTGTAAGACCTGTAATCCTCCAAGAACCGGGAATGAAGTGTCAGGGGACAGGGAAGAGTGATGGCGTGATCAATTCCTCAGCTAACCTGGAGCTGGGGACCAGAAGACGGATTTCAGTTTTGCTTTGATAGTGAGCAAAAATCTGGTTAAAGGAGAACTTTAATCAACTTGGAATTACCAGTAGTAGAATTAAAGTAAATGAATTTATGCTTGCTTTCTAAATGGCTAGACAAGATTCGCAGGCAAACATGATCCATATGGTAAGATATGAAAAAAAAATAATGGCAAGGAAACATAAAAAATAAGAATATAAAAAATAAGTCTCAATAAAAGAATTTATAAACAGTATATTAAATTTCCTTTTAAAAGACAGACTCAGATTTAAAAAAACATCCTCAACTATGTGCTGCTTTCAAGAGATATCCTTAGAACAAATCAAGCTAGAAAGGTTAAGAATAACAAGGTAGCCAAGATTTATAAGGAAAACACAGAGGGGTAACAATGTAAATTTCAAAATAGAATTTAAGAAAGAAAATCACTAAATAAGATAAAAAACAGTTTTATAAATTAACTCAAGCCCTGATAACTAGTAGACTAATGACTGTGAAAGAATTAATGTAGTAATATAAGTTGCCTTCACAATCAGATATCTAGGCCTGTTTTTAACATTTTTACTTTGTTTTTTTTTTTTGAGACAGAGTCTCACTCTGTTGCCCTGGCTAGAGTGAGTGCCATGGCGTCAGCCTAGCTCACAGCGACCTCAGACTCCTGGGCTCAAGCGATCCTGCCTGAGCCTCCTGAGTAGCTGGGACTACAGGCATGTTCCACCATGCCCGGCTAATATTTTCTATATATTTTTAGTTGTCCGATTAATTTCTTTCTAATTTTTAGTAGAGATGGGATCTCACTCTTGCTCAGGCTGGTCTCAAAGTCCTGAACTCAAACAATCCGCCCGCCTCGGCCTCCCAGAGTGCTAGGATTACAGGCGTGAGCCACCGCGCCCGGCCAACATTTTTACTTTTAAATTGGAATGAATAGGAATCTTCCAATCAATGCCCTTAAGTTACTATGTTGTTAGTACTAAAACCTGCCAGAATTTGGACCAAAGGACAACATTTTGATAAATATTAACCAAGCTATGTTCAACAGATTACTAGACTTTTCCAACATAATAGAAACTGTGTAGAATTTTGTGGCTAGTCAAGTTTGGACAAAGCTACGTAGAGTCCTCTTTTGATGTTCTTAGTCCTCTTTAGCATATTAGGATTCCTGAGAAGTGTTAAAGCAAAGAAATCTACTTGACTTTATTTAGCCCAGTATTTTGAGTATACATTTGATCATGGCTGTCTCCCCCAGACCCCCAACTTTTTAGTCATGGAATATTGATAACGACTCATGGAATTCTGGTGTTTTAAAGAGCAGAGTTTGAAGAACACTTGTGGATATAGAGGCACAATTCTGTAATAAAATTAAAACTAATGGTACAGTTAAAGAATCATCAGTCATGACTGAGAAAGGTTTATCTGAGCATGTAATGATGGTTTAAAAGAAAAGATCTAGTTATATGCTCATTATCTCATTTGGCTCCGTAAGAAAATGTATGGCAGGCTTTGTAGAGCCGAAAAGCTTTTGATGTCATTTGATAACTTCCTCTCCTTTTTTTTTTTTTTTTGAAAAGGAAAAGGACTCTTAGAAAATTGGGAATATCATTTTCTATGGAATATGGCCAATATCATAATATATTGTAATTTCATATAAATTTGTCCATAATTCTTATCATTTAAGCTCTTCGAGGGTAGGAAATAAGTTCATTTTTACATTTTCTGTCACTCATTCTAATATAGGACTTGGCATTTTTAGGCATTCTATAGTATAGTTACTTATTAAATGAAAACATTATTTGGGAACATATCCTTTTGTAATTTTTAGATTACAGCGAATTTTAGAAAAGTTTTTTTTCTCTGTGGAAAATATTTTTTAAAATGTAAAGCATACATGATTTTTCAAAACTCAAATAGATACTCTTCAGGCCTTTATGTTTGCTTTATACATTTATCCAGCAAGGCTTGAATTCTTTTTTTTTTTTTTTTGAGACAGAGTCTCACTCTTTTGCCTGGGGCGAGTGCCGTGGCGTCAGCCTAGCTCACAGCAACCTCAAACTCCTGGGCTCAAGCGATCCTACTGCCTCAGCCTCCCAAGTAGCTGGGACTACAGGCATGTGCCACCATGCCCGGCTAATTTTTTCTATAAATTTTTAGTTCTTCAATTAATTACTTTTTATTTTTAGTAGAGACAGGGTCTCGCTCTTGCTCAGGCTGGTCTCGAACTCCTGAGCTCAAACAATCCGCCCGCCT
>CAUYSK010126012.1:0-20008 GCA_963575035.1 Avahi laniger
TCAAGCAAATCAGCAGGGAAAAAAAACAACTTCATTAAAAAGTGGGCTAAAGTCATGAGCAGAAGCTTTTCAAAAGAAGATAGACTAATGGCCAATAAACATATGAAAAAATGCTCAATGTCACTAATCATCAGGGAAATGCAAATTATAAGCACAATGAGATATCACCTTACCCATCTTAGAATGGCTTTTATTAAATAGTCCAAAAACAATAGATGATGGCATGGATGCAGATTGAAAGGAACACTTATGCACTATTGGTGGGACTTCAAATTAGTACAACCTCTATGGAAAACAGCATGGGGATTCCTCAAAGAACTAAAAGTAGACCTACCATTTGATCCAGCAATCCCACTACTGGATATTTACCCAAAGGAAAAGAAGTCATTTTTTTTCCAAAAGACACTTGCACATAAATGTTTATTGCAAACAATTCATAGTTGTAAAGGTGTGGAATCAACCCAAGTGCTCATCAGTTCCTGAGTGGATTAACAAAATATGGTATATGTGTACCATGGAATACTACTCCACCATGAATAAGGATGAATTGAGGCCTTTTGCAACATTTGGATTGAACCAGGACCATTATCCTAAGTGAAGTATCTGAACAATGAAAAAACAAATACCACATGTATTAAATTGGAACTAACTGATGAGCACACATGTGTAGAGAGGGAAGTAAAACTCCATGGAAATCAAACATGTGGGAGGGAGGAGGAGGGGATGGGTGACAACCTACCTAATGGGTACAATGAACACTATCTGGGTGGTGGACACACTTATAACGCTGACTCAAGCATAACAAAATTGATACAATTAACCAAAAACATTTGTACTCCTATAAAATTTTGAAATCATAAAAAAACTCAAATACTTAGAGTAACACAGAGTTTATCATTCACTTTTGAGAGTTAAAGGGGTATAAATTGGTATTGTCAAGACTCAAGCACAGGTTCATTTGGCTCTGAATTCAATATTCTTTCCATTCCGTCACACTGACTCTCATGATAGGAACAGTGAAGACATGCACCACGGTGAGGGTATATATGCAAATATACATGCATTCATATGCATCTTTTTTTATGACAAAATAATGTGGCATAGTAATAATTCAAGATGTATTTAAGATGAGTTTTTATATTGATCTTGATGGAACCTTAATGTCTGAAAATAGAGGCTGACAAACTTCATTGGCAATGAACCTAACCCTTTATTTCTACTGTTGAAATTGTTGCTGAGTTTGACATTTAAAAAAAAATTAATTGGTGACTCGGTAGGAAATAGGAGTCTTGGAGAATTCACTGAAATTCCAACCAGTGTTTCCTAGAAAGAATAATGTGTTAAAATGATTCCACTTCGTTGCGGGAAGGAGAATGAATAAATAACAGCAACTAAATTAACATCAGCTGACATTCTTATTTGTCTGAAATCTGGGCTGCGGCCTCTACCACAGGAAAGCATAAAGGTTATGTACTAACTTTCATTTCTAATGTTATGTCGGTGATTAAAATTCATTGTGAACAAGGGAAATGCAAACAAAAATCTATCAGAGAACAAAAATAGCCATTTCTCTTTTCCCAGAACTCATGAACAAGTCATACACATCAAGCAACTTAATTCACCTTATTTCTCCCCAGCAGGGACAATATACATTTCTGTGACCCTTCCTAGTGTTTTGTTTTTTAAACTTTTTAGAATACTGTTTGACTTTTACCCTTCCACCATTTTTGCTACAGGAGCTATGTTTATTCATTCAATAAATATATTGATACACTGAACTGTTGCTATCTGTGAAACACTATGTTAAGCATTAGAGATACCTCGGCGTACACAATAGACCAAATTCTCTCCCCCATGAAACCTAAATTTAAGTGAAAATACACCAAATAAATAACATAAGTAAAGTAACTTATACACTTGGCGCATGAGCTATGGGAAAAAATAATACATTAAAGCAAGGTAAAGGTGGAGGCTTCTGGAATGCTGTGTTGGAGTGTCAGCACAGGTTACAGAATTAAACAGAATCGTTAGAAAAACCTCCTTTGAACAAACAGGATTTGAGGGGTGAGGTGTTTAAAGCAAGTGGGTAAGTTAACTTTTCAGGGAATTAGGGGAAAAAAATGTTTGAAGAACAGGGTATAGATAGAGTGTTTTAGTCCCCATATACCATAATAATATTCTTTAGTTGCATAGCTTTAGGGGCAACTGTTCTCACCAGCAGAGCTCCACTGTCCCTAAGGTGTGATTCCATGAAGGGAATTATTACCAAGAGGAACCCATTCTAGAAACACTCCCTGCGACCATAACACTTTGGATGGTGCCTTGGGGCAACTTACTTAACTTGAAAGCAGGTAGAGACCAGTCTGTGTTAAGCTAACTTGGGAAATTTTGGAACTACCTGGGAGTTAGCATTGTGTAGCCTTAAGTTTGTTTCAAAGGTGTAGTTTTTGACTAAGACACGTACAGACCCCAAGGAACCCCTTCCTCCACTCTACATGTATTTTTGTGCCACCCCCCTGACTTCAGCATAACACTAAACAATCACGGTGGATATTATGGGGTGTGGGATGGACATGGGAGAGACAGGATGAATCTGCTTGTCATTTGCCACCTTTACTCTTGGTGTGGTCATCCCCTATCACTGGGCATCATGAAGAGATATGAGTTGCAGATATAAGATACCTTGTCCCTTGGGTACTTTCCTGTGTCCTGATTAACATCTAAAATATTAGATCCTATATCTCAACGAAGGGAAGGTAAAAAGCATCCTAACACTGTAGAGGATGAAACTGCTGTGTTTATTAGAAGAATGAAGAAAGACAAAGCACACAGGGGCTGTAATATTGTAAATGCTTCATGTCAGGGAGCTGAGACACGACCCGCTTCTGGAAACGGCTATGACTCAAGATCCTTTGTGCTTTAGTAGAGGGCCCATTCTGGCAGAGAACACCGTAACACACAAGAATATTGAAAAAACATCAACTGCAGACATCTTTCTTAGAAATGACACCTCAGATGACCTGCCAGCAACTTCTACCACCCCACTGGGAGGCAACAGTTTTCATGTGAAAATGGCTGTTCTGTCTCTTAAATGATCACTTAGAGTTTGAAATCGAATACAAGAGAGCACTATTAAATGTTGGCAGTGACCATTGCAGAGTGAAATTCTTAAGAAAATCTCAAGGCAGAAGCTGCACTGCTGATAGTATTAGACAGTCTGTGTGATGTTACTTACACAGAAAAGCCAATTTGTAAAATATTGTTTCAATACTCTTGTCTGGCACTGAATTGATGGGCTCTTTTAATCCATCCCTCCTTGTTTCTGGTGTGTGTGAATCTATCCTTATCATGGGTAGACTAGAGATCTTTCACAAGAAGTCTGTGAACTCGGGCTGAGAGATCTATCTGGGAACCCTGCATCCCACTTTGATTTGCTTATACAACAAACCCCTGACAATAGCCTGATTCTCCTTAACATATTTTTGAGGCACTGAGCCCAATTTTAGATTTTCTAGACATAATTTTTTTTCCTTGAGAAAATCCTCAGAATTAGTTAATGGATTTTTGAGATGAATATTGAAGCCAGGGAGAATGCTAAGGAAAAGGATGGTGGATGAAACTTGGCTTGGTTGCTTGTTTCCTTTTCCTGTTGAAACAGAGTGATGTGTTATGAAGGGATATTTGTCCAACACCTGCTTTGGGCTGCCACTGTGTTAATCACTGGATAACTCAAACAACAGAAAACTTTCAATCTGTGTTTGCTTAGTTTATTCATCGGAAGAATTTTGTGTAATATACTCTTTCAAAACTGAAGCACCCAGAATGCTATTACTATGCCCTCTAAAAATGTTTTAAGAGTTGGTAATGCTCCCACACATAGTCTCACACATGTGGATGTGACTATTTTGTTTGTTCATTTTTTCCTGTACCTTAGAGAGAGTAGCACCTAGCAAAATGTCTGGCTTGTAGTAAATGCTCACTAAACATCGGATGGATGAAGGAATACATGCTCAGATGTAGGGCAGTTCTGGAACAGTATTACGCACAGAGTACTTTCTTCCATGCTTACACATATTATATAATGTATGTGATGCGTCAAAGGCATTTTTTTTCATAAAGAGAAGCTAAAATTGGCACCATCAAAGAGATCAAATAAGAACATCTACCCAGGACAGGAATGGACCCACAGAGCTTGCCATGGTCCTAAATAGTCACCATGCCCCTGCTGATACTGTATCTGTCATCATTGGTTATAAGGGTTCCTTAAAAAAGAGTGAGAAATAGGATCCCAGTCTGAATTTCTGAAAGTTTGCCTTTTAGCAGTCATGTCACCTGTCATGTCTTCTACATCTTCTCTCATTGATTATCTATCGCAGTCCCTAATGCACTACACATAGTAGGAACTCAAGAAATGGTTTTCAAATAAATTAATAGATCTTAATTTTTTAAAAAATTAAGCAGGTTTTCTTCAGCAATTTAGGAGCAAAGAAGTCATCATGACCTCAAGCCCTCAGGAAAAATTGTTTTAGAAAAGAAGAAACAGTTTTAAAGATTCTGGAAATTGTTTCAAAAGGAGACTAATACCTTTATATTAGGTCTGTCAATTACTGGTGCGTATTGTTTCATGAGTCCCCATTGTGCCACTTTAATTCTTCCTGGATGGAAGATTTGTCTCCCAGTTAGTGCAGAAAGTTAACGTGCTGCTAAGTGCTGTGTGTAGCGATAGAAGTCTATTAATAATACATATGTGGAGTTTGGCTAGCAAAGCCATCTGCTGAAGAGCAAAGAGCTTTGCACTTCAGCATAGCTTTCCATAATCAATAGTCCCACTCTATCCAATAAAAAATTACTGGAGCATAAAATGTACAAAGCTCGATCAGTTCCCTTTATTTTGGTCATCTGTTCAGTGAAAAATGACAAGTTAATTCTTTCCTAAATGCATTTACAACTTTAAAAGGACAACAGACATTATCATAAATTAGCCATGCTGCAGTACACTGATTTTTAATGTACACATGCATTTAATTTAAATACCTTGCACGAGGGTTTCAATTCCAAGAGTGTTTGCAAATCTATGTATGCTCAGTCAAAACACGACCATTAACTAATCCAATTATTCTTTCAATCTGTCATTAAATCACTTAAAATTCTATTTTGTGTTGCTTTGCTTTAAATATAAACCTTTAGAAGAAAGAGAAAAGAAATCCACACTTTGTAAGCAAGTCTAAGCCTTATAAAGTGACCAAAGCTTGGAAGCCAAAGGATAGAGATGGCTGTAAAGCCGTGATGGTCCTGGTTCTATTTTAAGAATAGTCACTAAATGTGCCTACTTCTCTAATTTTGGTTTTGCTAATTTAGGATATCTCTACTCATTGCTAACAGCAATGAATTCTTCCCTCCTTTTTCCATCTTTCTTCCCACAATTTAGGGGAGTGTTTAATTATGGGATTCCTTAGATTGGACCAAGTTACTCTTGGGAAGTCGGCTACCTTAGTTATTTAATTCCAGGGCGTAAAGTAAGCTTTTCTAATCCAAAATTTGTTTCCTGTATCATTTGATGAGAACATATAGTTCCACAGTTAGAAAATTCCTTTCTTTGATTTAATCTCAATTTCTTCTTTTAAGCCGCATATACCTCCTCAGAATGATAACATATTAGATCTTAACTCTTTCTACCTTATGTGAATACATTTAATGATCATTTCCTAAAAGTGGACTTAAATTTTCAAGAAAATATAAAGAAATTGGGCAATGACTCACAGGCTTGCGGAGAAAAGTTCTAAAAAGAGATTCTAGGTGGTAAATGAAGAAAAACTGAATTTCACAGTTTTATTATTTATTATTATTTATTATTTATTATTTATTTTACGGTTTTATTATTACAATAATAATACATGGTTACCCTGATGTCTGGGGTTTTGTCCCCTGTCCTGGTCTATCTCACCTAAGAATTCAGTGTCAAGAAATTGTGCTGCTTATACATGGGTCAAAAGAAAGTATGGAATCATTTATCACTCCTCTGTTTCTTTCATATCCCATGTCTAATCCATTGGAATGTTGTCTCCAACTTCAAAATGTATCCGGAATCTGATCACTTCTCACCACATTCCCTACAACTGCTGCCGTTGAAGCCACCGTCATCTCTTCTACACTGACAAAGGCCTCCGAACTTGTCTCAGTCCTTTCACCTCCCCTATCTTCCCTCAGTAGCCAGGGCGATCCTTTAAAAACTTAAATTGCATCATCATGTTACCACTCTTCCCAAAACTTTTGAACGATTCATCAGCACGTTTGTAATAACACTCAGAGTCCATACTCCAGCCTACAAGGCTCCCCGATATCCTGGCTCCTGACTACTCCCATTTCCTATGTCTGCCTCCCCCAAGCCCCCCTTCCCCCGGGGCCACCTGCCCCAGCCGCACTGGCTTCTGTGCTCTTCCTAGAAAGTGCTGAGCACTGTACCTTTCTGGACCTTTGAAAGTGCTACTCTTTTCTCTGCCAACAACACTTCTTGTCTGCCTATTCTAGTGCTCACTACCTCATTTTCTTTGGGACTTTGAGGACTTTGCTCATCATGGCACTGAAATAGCTCTCCTTGTCCATGTCTATGATGTCATGTCATGTAATGATGCATTTATGTCTGTCTGTCCCACTGGAAGTTATTCTCCCAAGATCGGGGGTGTTGTCTCGCTCACTGCTGTGCGTATTTATTGTCTGAAATCGTCCTGGGCACATTGTTGCAGCTCAAGAGTTACTTGCTGATAGCAAGGATGAGTGAACGCATGGATGAGGGAGTTGCTCACCTACCATTTGGGCAGGCCTCTTTCTTTCTCTTGTGGAGCCTACTTTTTAGCTCTTTTCTGGCTTCTGTCTCTCCAACATATCTTTATCTTAACTAAAACGTCCTTGTCAGAGTTTCTCCCTGTGGATTCGGTATTTGAGTTACTAGCACTCCCCTTCTTGGAGGCTTGGTGCTTCAGAGTGGCTGGCAGTGACTCTCTCACTAGTTGCAGGGACATCAGAGTTGTTTCTGCATGAACGGAGGGCAGGAGTTTCTAACATTCAGAGCGTCTAGGGAACAATGTGGGGAATTCAATTTTTAGATCTTGAAAAGACATTCCTCTTCAAAAAGTTGTCTTCACCTTTTAGTGGGAGTTTGAATTTTCAAAATTAGAGATTACTTGTCTTTTATTTCTCCTTAAACTTGCAATTATAGTCATGTGCTGTATAACAAGGTTTCTGTCAATGATAGACCCCATATACAATGGTCCCCTAAGCTATAATATTATATTTTTACTGTACTTTTTTTCCCTGAGAACCCTTTAAGATCCAACACTGTACCTTTTTTATATTTGGACATGTTTAGATACACAAATACTCAGCATTGTGTTACAGTTGCCTGCAGTATTCAATAGAGTAACATGCTATACAGGTTTGTAGCCTAGGAGCAGTAAGTTGCTTCAGCTAGTCTAGGTGTGTAGTAGGCTATCCAACTAGGTTTGTGTAAGTACTGTGCACTCCATGATGTTTGCACAATGATGAAATTGCTTAATGACACATTTCTCAGAACATATCCCCTTCACTAAGTGACACATGACAGTATCTCCTGAAAGTGCTAAGATTTGACCCTATGTGACCACAGTGCTCTAATTATGAAAATATTCTGAACGCATTTGTGTTTGAGATGGAAAAAAAGTTATTTTGGTAGTGTGAAATATAACTGGTCAGTTGTTATTGACAATATCATTGTCACCAACACAGGATTGTTTTTATTTTAGTATAGAACACATTTCCTCAGACCAAGACCAACGTATACTTGGCCTTGTAATGGCTGGACAGGTAGCTACCTATTGACCACTGAAATTGCATTTTATACCACCTGATCAAGCTTCAGGTGCATTTGCCATTCTCTATTTTAGTCTACCGGAGTGTCATTTTATTAAGAAAAATATGATTTGGAATCTGATACATCAGCTTTTGTATCCTCTTCCACTTACTTATATGACCTTGGAAGAGTTACTTGCTCTTTATGCCAATTCTTCCATCTGTAAAAGGAGAAATCATATTTGCTTCATAGGGTTGTTGGAGGATTACACGAAGCAATGCACCTCAATTCGTTAGTGCACTGCCTGGACTAGAGTGAGCTAGCAGAACACGTTGGCTGATGGTTCTGCTACCTGGGAGATCTACCATGATACCCTACTAGCTCAGATAAATTAATGGCTTGTTTATTCTGTTTGGCCAGACCTTTGAAAAAGCAAATTGATTCTACACACTCACCTCGGTAAGGGGCTGTGAGAATTGACTTATTTTGTTCATTCCATGGGCATCTACTGGAGGCATTTCCACAGCCAGTTTTAAAGCACTGCTGCCCCCTAAGAGGTACGACTCTGGACTTTGAGACTCCCCACACTCCCCTCCTAAGCAGGAGGACAAAATGAGGTTGTGTTGAAAGGAATCAGAGTTGGGAGACCAGGAGTTGAAAAGGCCTGGTCTTTGACATGGGCTTAGCCAATAAAGCGAGCGTCGCAGGCATCAGGAAGCCAAGTTTTCCGGAGGCTAGAGGACTATCACTGTAACAACTTCTAAAGGAGAAAGGGAGCAGCGTTTAGCTTAGCAGCCTCCTTTGATTTGTTATTCTGTCAGATCCTACAGACACTTTCTCAGGTTGGTGCAGCTCAGGATGTTCAGATTTCATGGCTGCCGGGTGATTTGTGACTAAACATAGATAGGGCTTTTGAAAAAAAATAAAGGAAAAAAAGGATGAGAAAAGACCCATATTTTTAAAAAGGAATATGGAAGTCCTTTATTGGTGTGCTTTTTTCCTCTGCCTCTTGCTGGGTTGGTATTTTCTCTGAGGTGGTAAACAATAGCAATCGTGATGAATGTCTTCTATTTCTCTAAACAATTTGTCATTTGCCGGAGAATGAAAGTTGGGTGGTTTCGGTGAATGAGCTACCAACAGGGTTTTTGTTTATTTTATATAAAACTGTAGTCATTAAGCATTTCTTTTCATTTTTCCCCATAATGACTTCCATAATTCCTCCATTGCTAATTCTTATAGGATCATGATAAATTATTTGCAAAAGCAATTTATGCAACATGGCCAATTCTTTTCAAACAAGCAAACGAATTACTGTGACTTGCCATAATTGTAAACTTTATGTGCCTTTTATGCTCTTTGCTGAACTTTGGTTGCTGGAACCTAGACCATGGCAATCTTGGATTTCTGATATTAGGACTTTTGATGAAGTCAATGAAATCCTCATTGATAAAATGTTGTGTGTGTCTTTTGTCTGTGTGGACAAAGGGCACATGTAGAAGGACATAAACAGAAGGGGAATTGAAATTTATTGAACATTTGTTATATGGCAGCTTCAGTGTTTGATATTATTGTCTCAATTGCACAGGTGGGAAAACTGACCTGGGCCAAAGTCTCATAGCTACAAAGAGGTGAGGTTCAGCTTCAAACCAGGTCAGCTTGACTGTAAAGCATCCTGTCGTCTATACCAGCCCCTCTTGCCTGTCTTATTTTGTAACTATATCATAGGAGTCTCTGAGTCAGCAATTCTATCTGACCCCCCTTCTTAATGGCAGGAGGGTTCTTCTCCTAGGGAGTCCTTGGAAAAAGAGGGTTTGAAAGGAGTACTTGGTAACCATCCACCCCAATATGCCCCTACTTCATGGTATTTTGCCATGGAATACAGAGCTACTTGTGCCCTGAGACTCAGAAACCGGAGGGCCAAGCCTTCTGCTTAAATGACTGTGGAGAATAGAGTGGTGGGAGAAGAAAGGGATTCGGAGCCTCGGCTCTGGAAAAGAACTCTGTCTCTGGGAGAACTGAGCTTCTCGCCATCTCTCATATTCAGGAATTAAAAATATTTTGTTGTCTGCATTCCCCTGGCATGAGCAACACCTGAACTCTGCACTCCAAACTCTTGCCTGGTCCACTGACTAATTTTTAAGCCTGGAAAAAAAAATCCACGTGAAAATTAAGTAGTGAGGCTGAGGGAGAAAAATCGTGTTACAACAAACCCCAGAGGATTGTCCAAATCCTTTTTTTACAACGGGCTTTTCATGAGACTAATGATTCTCAGCTGATTCTTAGCTTGCGAGCTTTTAAAAATGATGACGTTCATTGTGAGGGATTTAGTCACTATTAGGTTTCTTTGAGATTTGCTTTCTTATTTTGGCATCTATTACTTGATTTCAATTTTACTCTAGTTTCTATAAAGCTAGGGTCTTGGTGACATATGATTATTTTTATTGCTGTTTTTTCTTTTTCTTTTAAAGAATCACAATACTGAGAGATTTTTTTCTTTAAATATGAAATGGGGACAGTAGGTATGAGAATGTTCTGAAATTTTATTTGTTGTTCCAGAAGTAAATGAGTCTCTTGGTATTTATGTGAATGCTGTAGAGTTATATCAATGCTGTGAGCTTAAGGAATGCTGTAGTCATGCACAAAAGGAAATTATGTCTGAAATAATTCTGCAGGTATGAATGCAGTGATGTGATAATTGTTTTGTTTTCTGTAACATACATGCAAACTTCATCATGTTTTCCCCCTTTATTTGTATGTGCGTGTGTGTGTGTGTGTGTGTGTATCTGTGTATTAGAGTATTTCTTAACTAGTTATAAATCAGAAAGATGTATTCCTAAGTCACTTAAATAACAGCATGGATACTTATGTTAAAATGTGTTAATCAATTAAATATAGTGTCACAGTATTAAATCATTTTAATATGTTTAATTTTATCCCAATGGCAAAGAGTCAAATGGGCAGAAAGTTTTCTATATCAAGAAGTTGAAAAGTTGGAGGTCATCTCTGTCTATGTAAAATAATATATTTACAACTTCACACATTCATACACTGTCCTACCATAGAAATCCTATTAAGGAAGGCCAACTTCCACACAAAATCATCTGGAAGTCTGTAAAGTGAAACCCCATGACATGTTCAGCTGCCGCGAATTAAACTCCTTGGGTTTCCAACTCCTTCCTCTAATCCTTCACTGTCTTCCGACTTCAAGGCTAGACACACCCACTGTTTATCCATATTACCTTCCTTTAATCTGGTCATCCTGTCCTATCAAGTACCATCATGGGCTGCTGGGGGTTTTTCTAGGAAATAAAAGGGATTTAGTAATTCAAAACTAGTAGACTTTATTCACAGGCAAAGATTTGGTGCTAGAAAGAGAGATTGTCACTTGAGGTCATGACTTTAAGGTTTTAATAGAATTGTATATTTTCCTTACTTCTTCTTCTTCTTTTAAATAAATCAAACCACACAGGTATTCCTGGAGAACATCTGAATGGAAAGAATGCCAAGTCTCTCTCCTCCTCGAGCAGCATGACCCCCACTGGCATGTGACAGGACCTGTGTGTGGCGGTGGGATCCAGACCCGGGAGGTGTACTGTGCCCAGAGCAGACCAGCGGCTGCCACACTGAGGGCCAAGGAAGGTAGGCGGCCGGTTCTGAGGCAGATGGTGCTGCTGGTTGGAAGGAAAACTACCTTCAGCTCTCCTAGCAGTCTTCTTGATGTAATAGACACTTAGCATTCACAGATTTAATATTTGTTCTGTCGATCATTTGCAAACCACCCCTAAGTTCTACTTTTAGTTTGTTGGGACAGTTAAAAAAAGTTGTAAAAATAATAACATCTGTCTCCAAAGAGTCACTGTGAAAGTTAAATGAGAAAATGTACCTAAGGTGTGCAGCACAAACAAATGCTACAAGCCAGGGGTCTGATGTGCTGGAGCGAGTCTGTTAGTTAGTAATGAACGGATAGCATTCTTTTTGTGTGTGTGCTTTCTCAAAGAATTTTTTTGTACATGAATTTGTGGATGTGGGAATTTCTACAGACATATCCATTTTAAACATCAAGGATCCACTGTTTCATTGTCAAATTTTAATTTTTCTGAAGAAGAAGGATGAGGAAGAGGAGGAAAAGAAGGAGGAAACAGCAGCTTCCTCCATGTTAAGCTCTCCCGTGGGCAGGCACAGCCTCAGCAGCATCCGTTTGTTTCAGAGTTTGGGACGGTGATAGCATAGAGAGACTGGGAAACGCTCAGATTTATTTAAGTCGATTGACTGAAAGTCAGGAGTGGACAACAATGCTCCCACTCTAGAAGAATTTGTGGCCTGTTCCAGCCACATTGGAAAACACATGCAGTGCCTTCTTCAGAAGTGGTAAAGGGGAATGTTTCCTTGGGCTTGCCAGGTGTGAGTACACATTTCTACCGTGGCCTTTGGTTAGGAAGGCAAAATGCAAGTTTTCTTGCCATGGCAATAACATCTGTTTTATTCTGTAAAGCTTTTCATGCTGGGTACCTTTTTTGTGACATGGTTTCTCAGAGTTCCAGAGGCGTCTATGACCATAGCCTCAGATAATGCACCTCATGGGATAATCTTTACAGAGTCCTTAGCATTTTACTTCAATAATTTAAGTTAAAGGGATACATTTACAGTGATAAAATTATTTTAAAAAGTAACAGTTAAATTTTCTTCTTTCTCTAACTTCACTTTTGGAAAATGACAACTTATACACTTTCTGCTTCTGGATAAAATATGACTATGCTTATGCTTCTGAACTTGGAGAAACAGAATTTAGGTAGAAACCTTCAGATTACGCTTTCAAACCTTGGTGATCTTTCCATCCCGGTTCCTCTCTTCTCCCCTTTTACTATGGTCTACAGTTCTAGGGTCTTCAGGGATCAGCAATAAATAAACATTTTTATAGAATTGATGTATTATGACCTGCTTATTTTCAGCTTCAACTTTTAATCTTCTATTGAAATTTTCATCTTTCTAAAGTTTCTTTTGTAAAAATAGCTTTCCTTATGAATCACTTATTTCTAAACTTTCTTTTCCTCAATGTTAAACTTTCCAGCTTTTGAAATGGAAATATACCAGACAGGAAGAGTGTAATTAGAAAGTAGAAAGAACGTGTTCTAGAGTTGGGAAAGAATTAGAAGCTCCATGGTGAGGGGCGGGCAAATAAGGAATGGGTGTTAATTGCAGATTTAACAGCCTATTAAGCCCTCCTACAATCTGCTCCAAGCATCTAAAGAAGAGGAAGTAGAATTACCATTTGACCCAGCAATCCTGTTACTGGGCATCTACCCAAAAGAGCAAAAGTCGCTCTATGAAAAAGACACCTGCACTCGAATGTTCATAGCAGCACAATTCACAATTGCAAAGATGTGGAAACAGCCTAAGTGTCCATCAATACATGAGTGGATTAATAAACTGTGGTATATGTATACCGTGGAGTATTATTCAGCTTTAAGAAACAATGATGACATAGCACCTCTTATATACTCTTGGAAAGGGCTGGAACACATTCTACTAAGCGAGGTTTCCCAAGAATGGAAAAACAAGCACCACATGTACTCACCGTCAAATTGGTATTAACTGATCAACACATAAGTGCATATATAAGAATAACATCTATTGGATGTTGGGCAGGGGGGAGGGGGAGGAGGAAGGAGGGGACGGGTATGTGTGTACACAAAGAGTGCAATGCGCACCATGCAAAGGATGGGCATATTTGGACTGAGGGGGGAAGGCGGGGCAAAGGCAACACACGTAACCTAAACATCTGTACCCCCATATTATGCTGAAATAAAAAAAAAAGAATTATAAATCTCTAATAGGGGACCTTAGAAATCCATTAAAAAAAAAGACTCTGTTGGAAATTTGTTAAAGTATACCAAATAGAAACAAAATATTAATAATAAGAAAACAGCTATATCAGATGTTACGCAGTAACTTATTTCACTGAACATAATCTCCATTTTACATGTTTACTAGTAGACATACTAGATAATTGTTCTGTGTCTCCTTCCCTTTCTTTAGTTTAATAATAAGAAGCGAATGGGAAACAATCTAAATTACTTCATTCGAATTTATTTCTCAAAGTTATAATAACAGACTAAGCTCAGTTGTCACTTCCATGACTTCCCCATCTACTTCTTTACTTTCTGGACGGAGCTGTCTAGTCTGTGTCCTCCTTTAACAATCTGTTTACATCTATCAGAATACTTGTCACACTATGGGAATATTCAATTTGTATATTGATTTCTCCCCTTGGAATGGGGACTGCTCGAACATAGGCAATGTCTTAGTCATATTTGTGTCTCCAACACCTAGCACCGTGCCTGAGACATAGCAATACAAAACCAATGTTTCTTAAATAAACATCCATCAGCAAGTGACTGTTAGATGAGTGTACTCTAGCTAAAGTTTTCTGGGTACACATTCGAGGATGAGAATAATTTTTACAAGTTAGATGTTTAGATGTCTTAAAACATCTAAGTAGTTAACCTTGCATCAATATTGTAGATTGAATATTTAATCATGGAAAGGACATATCTTTTTTTTTTTTTTTGAAGGTGGCAGATATGTCTATTACCTTGATTGTGGTGATGGTAACACAAATGTATGCATATATGTCCAAACTCATCAGATTGTATACATTAATTATATTTAGCTTTTTGTATATCATTTGTTCCTCAATAAAGCTGGAAAATAAAGAAAAGCTATAGAAGACCAAGCAGCTGTTTTTTTCCTCCCACCTCCTCTTGCTCCTTTTCTCTTCCTCCTCCTCTTCCTCTTTTTTTCCATTTTTCTTTTCCTCCTTTCCTTCCAAAGCTCTTTTCTCCTCCTATGTCCCTCATCCTTCTGACCCTTTCCTTCCTCTTTTCCCTTCTACCCTCATCTTACTAATTTCACTAAATGCAAAAAGAAGCAGTAGAGAAGGATAGCTTTCAAACTGCTCTCAAGTTTATCTCACTTCTGCTCAAGGGAACAGCCTAAATTCAATACAAGTGTCTCAGAATGATGCTTTTGAAAAAATATCTTACAGGACGGCTTTAGTCTGATGGCCAACTCTGAGTCAATCAACTATGGCCAACGACATGGGGTTAGGAAATACAAACCCATCCATATATATATTGGAGAATAAGATGGGATAGATCTCAAAAAGAAAAAAAAGGAAGGAAGGAAGGGAGGGAGGGATAAATAAGAAAAGAAAAGAAAAAGTTGTCAACTTATCAATTTGGGCTTCACAGATGTCCTGAAAAGTACCTTCTACACAATTCATTCTTCCAAATTTTTCCATCAGATGACCAAAATGGAGCATACCTAATAAGTTTTATTTATTTCAAAGCACTGGCTTTACACATGTGTGACCAAATATTTTGCCCTAAGTTTCACTGAAGTTTAAGAAACAGCCCTATCTAAAATATTTGAATTTTGAAATTTTGCAATAAAGGATATCATTCCTTCATTATGGTGTTTGGTATC
This sequence comes from Avahi laniger, assembly GCA_963575035.1. Lineage (NCBI taxonomy): Eukaryota > Metazoa > Chordata > Mammalia > Primates > Indriidae > Avahi > Avahi laniger. Next base: position 15,311 of record CAUYSK010126012.1, read on the forward strand.
TTTCATTTAAATATAAAAACAAAAAATTCCTCTTTGAGTTCAAAGCTAGAAAAGAAAAGCTCTTGATGAACTAGTGGTTTTCCTTATATTCAAATATAATTTTATCTTAATTCCCATGCTTTTCACTGCCATTTTAAAATTTGTCCTGAAGGTGGCAACATTGAATAATGTTCTGCATATTTTTCTAAGTAAAGCTTTTATGGTCACTTTTAATTAAAGTTTTATATTTTGAAATAAACATTTTTCCTCTACTTTCTATTTATTATAGTAGAAGAAAATATTTTATGAATGTTTTGTTTTTTCATCCAGTAACTTTGAGTGTACATGTTGAAAGAAACCATTTACAACTTTGAAGAATAGAAATTAACCTAGATAAGGTTCAGGGTGACTCTGCTCAAATTTCCAGATGTAAGATCACTTTTAAATGCAATGTACGTTTCCCACCAAGCAAATTTATAGCAATAGATGTATTTAACAATAAGCGTAAATCAATGCTTGTTCTTTTGAGATAAAATCTTATTTTCCTGCTGTATTTATTCAAATTTAACAGAATATTTTTAGCATTTAATATGATCTGTTAATAAAGGAATTACAGATATTTTTAAAGGATTGCTTTAATAACAAATAAAAAACAAATAATCACAACAAATAAAGGGAATTCTGCCATCAACAAATGCTTTGTAAAAGTTACCAGGAATGCAATATATTTGATTGTCACAATGGGACATGTATTATTTTATTTCTATTTTCCATTTTATGGATCTTAGCCACTTAATAAACAAAGCCATACTAAAGCATATTCATCCAAATCTTCAAAACCCTACTGTGAAGTAAAAAGGTAGCAAGTAATGTATTATAGCGGTTAATTGACTTGTATAAGAATTGTCAGTGACAAAGCCAAAAATGCAACTCTGTATGTCTTATCTCTAGACGGTGACAACTGCTTATGTTTGTAATTCTGTCATTGTATTTATAGACAGTCCAACCTCTTTACACGGCTCATAGGAAAGACTAATGCCTGCTTCATACCATCTTATATTGGATTTTGTTATATGTACTATATGTTTTGGCTTACAGCTTTTTGGGATCTATGTACTAGTGATGCATGCAGTTTGAGGGTTCTAATGCATTACTTGTCAATGCAAATATGCATATTCCTTCCTATTTGTTATTGTAAAAGACATTCAGAATAGTGTCTTAAATTCTCTGATGAGGCTATTCTGAATCAAGCTGGATCTTTAAAAGTTAATTTTAAGATTAGCAAATAGAGAGGCTACGTGGTCAGATGAAGCCAATGCGGAGGCATCGTCAGAACCAGGTGTGGTGTGAGAGGGAGCGAAGAGCCGCGAGACAGGCAGGAAGAGACCGGCGCGGGGGCGGACAGGGCCTGGACCACACCGAGACAGGGGAAGCGGACGGAGCCTCGGGCAGGTGCGGTGAGCGCGCACCCCAGACTCTGCGTGCGCAGGTTTTAAGGATGCTGCGCACGGATACTCTATTAACAGGCAGGATATATTCCAACATCGTAACTTGCCGGAGTAGAATTGCCAGGTGAAGAAATAAAATAGGTAGCATGTTCTAGGGTATAAATTTCCTTGCCACTACATCTTCGAAAGGCAACGTCTTTTTTCCTTGGCCTCAGGCTAGGCTTGCTGATTTTTGCTGCCATTCTTGCTTCATGCAAGAAACCCTCCCATCTCTCACACGAGAACCGGAAACTGCTTCTGGGGGACACAGAGGTCATAGATGGCCCTAATCTTGATCATGCTCCTCTGATTGCAGTGATCAGAACTTCGGGCCACAACTCTGTATCAGAAAGCTACAGACTCCCTACGCCAGCACAGAGATGGGTTATTCAATTAGTTCCCTTTGTTTATCACACACTGAGAGCTATTTAATTCCCCTAGGAGGTGTCCCATATTGTGTTAATGTGAAGATAAAAGAGTTCTTGAAAAATATGTCTTTCTTAAAATTATGACTCTAAAGAAATTCCACTTCTAAAAATAGGATTAATGTAGTATTTGGTAATAAAAGTAACTATAATTTCTTTTTTTTAGAGAAATAATCACATAATATTTAAATGTTAAATCTTGTTCCACTACACTTAATTCTAAAAAGCTTATTGAATCTCAGCCTATTAACTTGACCTTAAATAGATAATAAAAGGAACTGAGTGAATAAACAGGTTTGTAAACATATATTCTCTGGTTATCTTTGACATTCTAGTTCCCTATGGAATATTCCATCATTTAGTAGTCAAGAATAAATAAAACTTCCAGAAATGCTTTATATAGAACTATGCATATATGTGGAATGACTGGCTCACTACTGAAACACACACAGACAGACTCAGACACAGACATGCAAACGCGTAGACACACACCCCGCCACAGGATGGCGAAACACTTTCCTGTGAATCACCCCTGCAGAGATCTGTTATAACCTCTGTCACACTGTATTGCAATTGTTTATTTACTTGTCCACTTTTCTTATTTTACTGTGAGTTATATGTATCCAGGGCTTTTTTCCCCACTCTTCTTTATATTCTCAGAGCTCCACATGGTGCATGGCACATAAAAATAGACACTGAACAAACATTCATTGACTGATAGGTTGAATGAATGAATCTTCATGGTATAATTCTGCTGCATGAATTCACTATGATGGCTTTAGAAATTATCTGCAAGGGGTTTTTTTGTTTGTTCGTTTGGTAATCTTGTTGGAAATGTGGACTGATGATTTATTCTGAAATTGTGTTTTAATAATAAGTTCACCTTTTTTTTTTTTTTACACATAGAATACATATTATTTGGAGTGGCTTAGTGAGGAGGCAGGGCTGATGGTTCAAACATCTTGAACCAGTATTTTATCTTGAATCAGTACTTTTCCCCTAAAAGTAATGGAGTAAAAAATTTTACAACATATTCCAACATTTTAAGTACTTTGGAAATCTTCCTGGGGACTTTTTTAGAATCAAAGAGGAGCAATTATTGAATAATAAACAACATTTGTGTGGAATTTCTGCATTTTCAAAAATAATTTTTGCATTATAAAGTCTTTCTTATTGCAAGTCACAGACACCCAGCTCAAACAAGTTTGATGTGAGAGAGAACTTACTGATTCATGCCACATAACAGATCTAGTTTTAGAAACAGCTGAATTTACAGACACATGGGACGTTTCTTTCTTAATCATTTGTCCAACTTCACATTGAATTGACTTAATTCCCAAACTGGTTCTACATATGTGTAAAAATTAACCCTGGCAGCCCTAATGTATAATAATATACTTATGGCCTCTATCCCTGCATCCAATCCCAGTGAATACTCTGAGTCTGCTTGGCTTAGTTCGTGTCCCTGAGTCTAATTATTGTTTACAGGTAGACAAAATCTTCTCATCATGCTGACCTGGATCATGTGATCTTGTTCCACCAATGACCCACAGTGAAGGGACAGTCTCAACCACACCTAAAACATATGGAATGTGTTCTGTACAGGAAATACAGTTTTTGAAAAGGAGAAGGGAGAGAAATCTTTGATTGTGATGAGATAAGACAAAAATGATGCACTTGAAATTTCAAATCTATTATCTAATTTATGTTCATCCATTCATTACTTTATTAGAAATATACATATATCCTGTTTACTTAGGACCAAGTATTGGAGTAGATGTTGGATTTACAAAGGTAAAAAGACAAAGATCCTACATTCTCTAGCACTTGCCTTTATGCTTCATTGTATTCCTCTAATTCTTTTTTTTTTATTATTTCAGTATATTATGGGGGTACAAATGTTTAGGTTACGTATGTTGCCCCTGCCTCCCCCTCCCTCCCTAAGTCCGAGTTTCAAATATGTCCATTCTTCGGGTGGTGCACATTGCACTCTTTGTGTATGTATATACGCGTCCCCTCTCCCTTCTCTCCCCTCCTACCTCCCCCCGCCCAACATCCAATAGATGTTATTCTTATATGTGCACTTATGTGTTGATCAGTTAATACTGATTTGATGGCGAGTACATGTGGTGCTTGTCTTTCCATTCTTGGGATACCTCACTTAGTAGAATGCATTCCAGCTCTATCCAGGAGTATACAAGAGGTGCTATATCACCATTGTTTCTTAAAGCTGAATAATATTCCATGGTATACATATACCACATTTTATTAATCCACTCATGTATTGACGGACATTGGGTTGTTTCCACATCTTTGCAATTGTGAATTGTGCTGCTATGAACATTCGAGTCCAGGTGTCTTTCTTATACAGCATCATTTGCTCTTTTGGGTAGATGCCCAGTAATGGGATTGCTGGATCGAATGGTACTTCTACTTGTATCTCTTTAAGGTATCTCCATATTGCTTTCCATAGAGGTTGCACTAGTTTACAATCCCACAAACAGTGCATGAGTGTTCCTATCTCTCCACATCGACACCAACATTTATTGTTTTGGGACTTTTTGGTAAGGGCAGTCTTACTGGAGATAAGTGATATCTCATCGTGATTTTAATTTGCATTTCCCTGATGATTAGAGATGTTGAACATTTTTCATATGTTTTTTGGCCATTGTCCCGACCCGCGGAACCAGTTATTCGTGGGTACCTGGGAGGAGGGAGTGGGAAATGGGAAAGGCAAGACACAAGAAATGGAGACAAGACAGGAGTCTGATCAAGTCTCATTTAATGGCGGTAGGGCAGAGGCTTAA
>CAUYSK010126014.1:0-39902 GCA_963575035.1 Avahi laniger
CTCTCCACAGTGGCTCCCCGGTCCCCACCCCCGTCCCTCCGGAGGTGCTGGCCCCTGCGCCTCACCCACCGCCCCTTCTCAGCCTCTGAGCCGTCCCCACGGCTGACGTGGTCGGGCCAAGAGCCTGGGTGGGCCAGCGCCAGAGTCAGAGCCCCCCACAGGAGCAAGTGAGCTGACGTCCAACTCAGGGCCCCAGGGGCAGGACCTGGAGGGCTGGATCTGGGGTGGAGACCCTTGGGAAGACGGGAGGGGTCCCCTCTGCTGGCCCGGTACCCCTCTCCCGCCTCCCGCCTCTCCGCCCCCTGCCTTTTCCCAGCCGGGATCAAAATTCTCCCTCCCAGTGTCCTCCCAGCTGGTCCAAGGCCCTGTCACTCTCTCTCCCTCCCTCCCAGGCCCCCCAAGTGAGGAATTCTCCCGCGTCGCTCCCCGAGATGCTATACCACTAATAAGACGAAAACATATCTTCCTCTTACAGCATCGATTCATAGCTGATTTACTGTTGCTTCTCGGCTGCTACAGAACGGATGCGCGGGCCGCCACCTTAATCTCTATCCATCTCCCCACTGCCGGGGAGTAACTGCTAATTAATACCTTTCTGCCTCCCGACGCCTGGCAGCTCCGAGGCTCCGAGCCATCGAGGCCATCGATAGATACTCTGCGGGCTCCCGGCCACCCGCCCACTCAGCCACCCCCGCGCGAGGCTCCAGCCCCCGTCCAGAGGCGAGCCGGGGTTCAAGGTGGGGCGAGAGGAGGGGAGGGCTGGGCTTCTACCCTCTCAAAATCCCCCCACCTGGCACACAGACCCGCCCGGCCAGACAGCGAGAGGCGGTAGCTAACGCAGGCGTGACGAGTCAGACAGACCTCAGTTCAAATCCCGGCTCCTCCGCAAACCTGCTGTGAGAGTTTCGTCTCCTCGTCGGCAAAACGGAGAGAGCCAGGGGACCCACCTCACGGAGCTCCGCAAGAATGAAAAATGGGAACAGAGCTAGAACCTTCCTCTGGGCCTTCGCCCCGCCACGCTCTCGGCCTGGAGTGCTCTTTTCTCGTCCCCATGGGGCCAAAGGGGGCAGCACCGTGGACCAGCTGGGTTGGCATCACTGGTGTCAGGGCACTGCCGGTGACAGATTTCCAGCGACGAGGGGTAGTTTCCAAGAAGCCCCCCTCAGGAGAAGGGGTCAGCTACAAACATCCCCCCTGGCCAGGAGACGCCAGGACCAGGGCTGAGCCAGCCTTTGCCTGCTTCTTTCCTTCTCCCTATTCAGCTCAAAAGGCACCTCCTCCAAGAAGTCTTCCTGGACCACCCAATCTAGAGAAGCTCCTCCATGCCCAGGTCCCTGGGTGTCCCACAGTCCCGCTTCCTTCCCCTCACGGAGGGCAACATCCGGAGGTAGGTTATTCACCTACACGCCTATTCCTGTCCCGCCCACCAGCACGTCAGCCCACGAACGAAGCTCTTGCCTGCTGTTCCGCACCAACTCCCAGGCACACAGTAGGAGATCCATAAATGACGAGCGAATAATAATTCTCCACTAGCGTTAGCTAATAATAACGATAATAAAATAATAGGCAAGATCGTCACTTCTCTCTTCCCCCGAATGAAGATCTGATTAAACGCCCTCTCCCTTCAGCGAGGGAGCCCATGACAAGCCATTGTCACCACGTGTTAAATGGCTACAGCTGTCAGATGCATTGGGCAATCCCTCCCGCAAGATGTATATCGTTACCCCCATTTTACAGACGGGAAACTGAGGCTCAGAGCAGTCACATGCCTTGCTCAGGATGGCGCCTATAGCAGATGGCTCAGCTCCATTCGGGCCCAGGTGGGCCACACCCTGGGCACTCCACTTGGGTCCCCGGATACGGCACGGTGCCTTCCAGCTGGGGCAAGGGGAGAGCTGCTTCTCCACCCGAAATATCCGGATACTAGGGCTTTCCTCACAGTCCCCAGACTGAAACTGACAGGCCGCTGAGAGCAAGGCATTCCCTGTGGTCACCGGTGGATGGCACACGGCCAGCCTGGGAAGTGGCATCAGGCTGATCTTGGATTTGCACAGGGTCCATGGAGACAGTCAAGGGACACCCCAGAGGGTCATCGTTCCAAATCCTCCAACCTGTCCCCACCTGCGGGGTTCCCCTTCACCTCACCAACACCTGACACCCCGGCTGCTGGGGGGGGGGATGGGCTGGCAGCTGGCGGCTCCGGAGGGTGGTGCGTGGGGCTGGGGGGAGCCTCAGGCCCAGGGCTGGCAGCTGTGCCAGCGGAAGCCAGCACGGGCGCTTTTAATAAAACATAACGAAGCGTGGGATCATAAAATATTTCGTTTAATTCAAGGCTCCCATGAGGGCGGGGCAGGCCAGTTGGGCTGGCAGAGGCGAGGGGTTTAGCAGGGCGCGTCCTGCAGCGGGGGGCCCCGCACAGTCAGGATCCGGGCAGCAGCCGCAGGGCTGGGGTCAGGACGCGTTTCTCACACGCCTCCCTCCGGCTCAGGAAGAGACGGAAATCAGAGACTTTTGCCCCAGGTCTGGTCCTGGGACAACCCGCCAGCCCCCGTGGGCCTCAGTCTCCCACATGCAGAGGAAAGGAGGGTGGAACCTAAACAGAAAATCTCCAGAACTTCCTCCTACCCAGATGGTCCAGACTTCCTCCCCGTCACCAACCCACTCATTTCCAAATTCCTTTCTTGGCTATTTTATTTTTGCTCAAAGTAAAGCTTAAGGAGACACCCAGTCTGTAAACCAGGCAAAGCAGAGCTCTTGGCTTGATCTGGGGACGAAGGCCCCGTCTACCACCACCTTGGCTCGTGTTCTCGCCTCCAGGGTGATCCTTGGGGGAAGCTCTGCGGGAAACTGGGGTTCCAAGGAGCACAGTTCGAAAACCATTGTTCGGCCGAATCCTGCCCTCTCTCACTCCAAGGCCCCGCTCACCTCTCGGGACCTCATCAGAGACCTCCCCGAGGGTGGGCCTTCCCTGGTCACCACCAGCCACGTCATCGTGGCCTTGTCCCTCTGAACGTTTATTGCGATCAGCGATTACGTCTTTTACTTATTTGCTGCCCCAGTGCCTAGCACACCGCCTGGAACATAGCAGGTGTCTAGGGAACATCTGCTGAGTGAACGAATGAATAAATGAATGGATGAATGAATAGATGCTCAAAACAAGAAAGGAAATTAACTCCCCCTTTGTTCCCTGAACAGACACGGCTCGGCCAGGCCTAATCGGCTCACTGGGAGTTCATGACGCTTCCGGTGTGAATCTTCGGTGAGGCTATAAACTCCCGGAAGATAACTACATCCTTCCTCCAGGTCCCAGAGCTTCCACGCAGGCCCCGATCAATTCCCTAAACACTTACTGAAGCCCGCTCTGCACCAGGACCCGTGCCAGGTACAGGGGTGTGAAGATGAGTCACAACTGGTCTCTGTGCCCCATGGCGCTGCGAACATAGTAGGTACATACACAATATTCGTTGAATGAATGAATGATGTCTTAGTGAGACCTGAACCACGAAGAGGACTTAGTCCAAAGAAGGAGCTGGCTTCCAGCAGAGGGAACGACATGTGCAAAGAGCCTGGGGCAGCCAGGAGTGCCAAGTACCACGTCTTCAGTGCTGAGAGCCTGTGTGGCAGGAGGTTGGGTCTTTTTGTCTCCCCAGTGAGTCCCCTCAGTTGGCAAACATCCTTCTTTCTTCCCGGAGCACAGTAGGTTCCCTCTGAGGCCGCACTTTCCGGGGGCCGAGAGGGAGGACACGCTGGCTGCAGACCCTCCCCTCAAATGCCCTCGCCCTGCCCCATCACCCTGGACCGCGTCTCCCTGGACACCTGCTCACCCAGCGAGCCCCGCGCTCATCTGCTCAGCCCCACCCGCCGGCCCATATGCCTCTTCGGTGTCCTTTCCCAGGGAAATCGCATTGTTTAAGTAAAGCCCTTTAAATTTCAAAGAGCAGGTTGCGTGCTCTCTGTGGGAAGCTTTTAGCAGCATGCTGGAAAGAAATAATAATAATAACTAGACCAGAGAAACAGAGCAGAGCCAAGCTGCCACCCAGTGACTGCCAAGGCAGGGAGCGGCCAGGCCTGCAGCCTTCCACAGTGGCCAGGCCGTGGGGTCCAGGGCCACCTCTGGCTGCTGCTGGAGCCCCTGAGCCCATGTAGGGTCAGGATGGGAGGTCCAGAAAGCCCCAGAATCACAAAAGGTTAAGGTGGAAGGGATTTCTGGTGGAGAAGCGAGAAGGCAGAGAGCATAGAAGGCAGGTCAAATGGCTGTGTGACCCTGAGCAAGTGGCTTAACCTCTCTGCGCTACAGTTTCTTCTTCTGTAAAATGGGGATACTAGCGGCACAGACCTCCTCGAGGGGTTGTAAAGATTTAACGAGTGAGTTAATATAAGCAGCAGCTTGTCACAGTGCTTGGTTGCACAGATGTTGAATAAACATTTGCTATTGTTACCACTTTGCAGGTGAGGACAAGGAGGCCCAGGCAGAAAGAAGACAGCCTAGACCTGGCCACAGGCGTCGTTTGACTTCAAGTCCGGGAACCTTTCCCTGGATCCACATGGCTGACAGAGGCTGCCTGGTAACCAGGGTGGCCGTCCCAGCTGCAGGGCCTGGGTTGGAAAGGGGGGGGCATCTTTTAAAGAGACCAACCTGGGTGACAATTCATCTGCTTCCTGCTGAAGCCCTGCCCGCTGCACTTGCTCTGTCCGCAGCCGGCAGACGGCACCAGTGTCAGTTTCAGTGGGATGGGGGGGCCTCGTGCTTCCAGGGTGGGGCCAGCAGGGTCAAGGCCACTGTGAGTGCCAGTGGACCTGAGGGTCCACATCTAGGAAATCTGCCTAATTGCAGGACTCGCCCGCCTCCAGGAAGTGCACCTCATCTTTCTCCTGCGTCACCTCTGACCTCACTTGTTACCTGCAATACACATACTTCACTCCTGCTTCCTACACTCCCCCATATGCCCCAGGCCCTTTGCAGCCTGTGGGTCTTTGTCCTTGCTGTTGCCTCCTCCTTGAATTTCTCCACTCCCTTCTTCACTTGGCAAACTCCTATGCATCCTTCAAAACCCAGTCACGTGTCACCCCTTCTAGTGATCTCTAACCTTCCTCAACACATCAAACAGATTAATTATTCCCTTTTCTGCATTCCCCAAGGATTTGGTGCCTATTTCAATTTTAGAATTCCCAATGTTATACTGTAATTTGTTTGTTTGCCCGCCTATCTACACTCTATCTATCGCAGGATGTGAACTCCTGGAGGACAAGTACTGGGTCTTATTTGCCCCGGTGGCCCCAGCCCAAGCACAGGGCCTGACCCGGAGCAGGTGCTCAGCGCAGGGCTGCTGGACGGAATTGAAATGAGCCGTGTCCTGTGCTCCAAGGAGACAAATGGCTATCGGAGCGTCCCTCTTCCCTTGTCACCGACACAGTTGTTCCTTACAGAGTCCTCTAGAGGCAGAGGCTTCACTGCAAAGGTGGGAATTTGGGGGCTATCAAATAAGTCTTATTTTGGGCATAGCTGGGATGCTCCTTCTTAATCATACTGCCCACCAAAGAGTCTTATCGTGGGATCATCCGGACTCCCCTCTTCATTGGATGGACCTAAGGCCCAGGGGCGTAGGACGAGTCACACGGCAAGTTAATGGAGACGTTAAATCAGAACTGGAGCTCACGACTCCCAGGCGGGTGCCCTTCCCAGCAGACACTTGGGGTGTCTTCCAAAGTGGCTGCCAGGACGATGCTAGGTGGCACGGGGGAAACATCTTAAAAATTTCACATAGTCACGTATTCATATTTAATATGAATGAAGAAAAAAATATATTATCAGTACCACAAACCCGTACATTATTCCTTTGCACAAGACAAATCAAAAAAGAGGGAATCTATTTAAATTTGATTGTAAGGAAATGGCGGCCTAAAGAATAGTACAGATGGGATGTAGACACGGCACAAGTCGCGAAGGGGGCACTGAAGTCTGCCAGTCTCTGCAGCGTGCCAGGCTCCGACCAGGGAGCGGCTCAGAGCTCCCCAACCAGAAGGCGGCACCCGCACCACCCAGGGAAACGAGACTCACGGGCGACCGGAGTCACCCTGGTGACCCAGGACCCCGCCCAAGGAGGCAGAGATGGCGCACCAGCACCGCGCAGGGGACCACCTGCAGCACCTGAACCCATATTCACCCGGAGAATGATGGGTCCTCGCCAAAGTCCACTCGACCAGTCAGGTGGATGGAGAAGGGCTGAGCAAAGCAATGTCACCTCGGCCACCTTGAACACCGATTGCCAAGGGGGCTGTAGGTGGCATTTTCTCAAGGAATATTTATCCCCGTTAGGCAGCCTATCAGCTTCTAAAGGGTAGGAAGGGCCGAGACTGACCTGCACTGGGGCAGGGCGAATGGCAGGGCTGGCGGAGGCGACAGATGGCGAGTCGGCGAGGGGCAGGGGCGCCCTGTCTTGCCCAGAGCACTTTAGAGAATGAGCCAGGGAAGAACCCGCCCTGGTATTTGTCACGGCAATTTCAGCAAAGCGGAATGGGTGAGCGTCTTGTGAATTTCAACGGACGAAATTAGTCCTCATCGAAGTCAATTTCAACAGTCAGGTAGACGGAAAAGGGGCGCGGACAAAGGGAAATGGAGGGTCATGAGCAAAGCCACCTCAGCCAACCTGGAAGCTGGAGCCAAGAGACCCACTGGTGGAAGTGTTCCCAAGGAACGGTTACCTCCATTTAGAGGCCAGCTGCTCCCGGAAGTCCAGCTACTCCTCAGTGAGAAGCTGGTGATGGCACTTCCAGCTTGCGGGTGAAGGACGAAGATCCAATAGTTCAGAGTGCTGACTTACTCACCTCCTCCCTCCCCCACCGGCAAGGGCCAAAGCAGCCTCTGGTGGGAGTAGCTGAGGCTCGGAGAGCATCTGCCTTCCATGTGGAAGAAGACAGCTTTGAGCCTATTCGAGACTGACGTGGACCAGGCCGCACATGGGAAGAGCCGGTGGGCATGGATGGGAGGAAAGATGCCCTAAATGGATTTAAGGAGAAAGAACATCTCCGTGGGAAATAGGGTGGAAAATAGCCCGGGCAATGACGAATCGGTGTGCCCTGGGGCGAAGTGATCCATCGGCGAGAGGGACCAGGGAGCGGGGCAGGTGCAGGGATGTTGAAGAGACCTGAGCAGGAAGGTCACACTCAAAGGTCAACGCCAGCCAGTGCTGCCCTTGCAGACTGCAGTGTTCCCCCAAATTGTCTGTCCCTTCAAACTCATGCGCCCCTGAAAAGCCAGTTCCACCTTCCACCCTAAAGCCCCACTCGCATACGCTACTTCTTGGCTCAGGACAATCTAGCATGGAGCACAGGGCTGGGCACGAGAGCAGGCGCTTTGTTATCAGCACAACAGCCACCCGTCATTAGCACCACCAGTGTCTCCCGTCACCATTACCACAACTCTGCGGGGCACAGAGCACAGTCTCTTCTATCAATGGGGACAACCTGAGGCTTAGCGGGACCGTGCGGGGTCTGTGCACCCCAGCTCACATTCGTCCCTTCTCTGCCCGCTCTGTGCCTCGCAGGCTGACCTGTGTGGGCTTGGTCAATGGGTGGCACCACCAAGGGACCCAAAGGCAGGAGGAGCGTAAAGGTGGGGCATTCTCCCTCCAGCTCCTTGCCGGGTCCCCAAGAGATGTCTGTACCCGCTACCCAGCCCTGTCCGCACGGCACAGCCTGCCTTCTGGCTCTATCCCTCCTCCAGGCTGCAGGTGGAAGGGCTCCCCGCGTCCTAGCCCCCGGGGCTGCACCAGCCCTGGCCACCTTCCCCAGTTCCTCTGCAAACAGTCCCCTTGCTAAGCCCTCCTCAGACTCCCCGGGTCGAGCTCGCCATTTCCTGCTGGAACCTGACAAATGTGCAGTGAAGTCATTTGTCCCAAAGTCACAGGACTTACAAATGGCGGTGCTGCGACTCAAGCCCGCTCTGTCTGCTCCCAAGCCCATATTGCTCTGTCGGAACCGGGGCTCCCAACAGCGGACATTCACATCACCACCTTCACGGATTGGCCGTATCTGCACGCCGCCTGCTCCGCTACGCACTTAACATTTTTCTTGAACTCGACTCATTTTTTACTTGAATAAAACTATTTTAAAAAAGAGAGAGGATTTAAATCACTGCCCCAAATGGCAAACTGGTATCTCTTGCCTTAAACGGAGGGTGCCTGACATTATAGCACAGGCCGAGCCTGTCTCCTTGGCACAACCTGGACAACCTGAGAAAGGACAAGGGAGAGACCCTCTGCCTCCGTCATTCCTTCTTAAGTTTCTTTCCGGCAACGGGCACTCCCCGGCCGAAGAGGAACACGGCCCTGGACCTGTGCTGTCCCATACAGTCATCACTAGCCACCGGTGGCTACTGAGCGCTTGAAATGTGACTCCTGGGATCGAGAAACTGAATTTTTTTGAGTTCAGTGACATAGGAGCTGAGAAACTCTGCTTAGTGTTGATTTAAATGTCAATAGTCACACGTGGCCACACATCAAAACAGCACACACAGCCCTAGACTGAAAGCCCGATGGGCACAAGAACTTGCCCACTCATTCTCCTCTGGACTCGTAGAACCCAACCCGGTGCCTGGCACCCAGGAGGCAGCCAGTAAGTGTTTGCTGCACAAATGATCAAGGCAGAGGAGAAAGGGAGGGAGGGAGAGAGGAATCGTACTGCTCAGTGAAACAAGAAGTTGCTCTCTGCCATCCAGACTGTCCTGGGAACGACCATCGTTCCCCATCCTGTCCCCAGGTCACTAGCCTTTCTCCCCCGCCTCCCTGCCGGCTCCCCAGCAGGCGACAGGCCCTAGGAATTGGCCCTCTGCTGCCTCTTCCCTTCCAACTGAGCTCAGACCCGCTCTCTGCCGCAGAAGCGAACAAAGAAATCCTTGTGATGTGGCCGCCTTCGCCGCCCCCCCACCTCACTCCTTCCGCCCCTGCCTGGGACATTAGGTGCTGGGTGACAATTAGCAACTCGTCACCTGCTTCTGTGGAACCAGACACCTGGCCTTCCTTCCGCTATTGTACGGCCTGAATACCCACTTGGCAAAGCCCAGAGCACTCACACAGGGAGCACCCGGTTGGGATGCTGCAGCCACCCACCCTCTGGCCACCCCAGCCCGTCATCGCCCAGCCGGTGCATGAGAGCCCTGTGCTGTCCCTCTGCTCGCCCCCCACAACCCTCCACCCCGCCCAGCCTAGCCCGATGCCAGGGCAGCCCGTGATGGACGCCTTCCTCGGGGTGGCAGAGATGGTGCTGGGGAGATAAAGGAAGCACCACGGATTGGTGACAGACAAGCCCATCAGAGGAGCGCTGAGTGCCTCTGCAGAAAGAGAAACAAAAGGGCAAAGGGAACAGCTTGGCAGAGGAACAAAAAACCCAAAGGCTCAGCTGCTTCTCTCCCTGGCGACTCCCAAGCTGCGACTGTGATTTATGAGGCCGGGGGTTGCTCCCCACTGGAGCGCCGCCAAGGTCCCCACCCAATTCCAGGGCACCCTGCTGCCCCCTCCACCAGGCTCTTGGTGTGGTGGGCCCCGACATTGAGGGATCAGACCTGTGCCCCACACCAGGCTCGGTGCCTGCTCCAAAGGAAGAGTCATTCTCGCTCTGGCCTCAGTTTCATTGTCTTTAAAATGGGCAGGGAGGAGATGGCGCTAATGCTCTGTAATTCCAGACCTGAAGTTTCCTCCAGTGCTCCGTGCGGCGACACCTGCAATGCACGCTCCCCTCCCGCGCACTGGGGGTTGCAAACACTTCTGCCCCTTCAAACTCGGAGGGGGCTGGTGGTCCCACCACACGGTGGGGAACCCAACACCATTCTAACAGCAGCAACCGTGTTCTAAACTCCTGCCGTGTGCGAGGCACGGTGTATACGGACTCCCGGTACTACCCGACTTGCCCTTCCCGGCAGCTCTCACCCCACGAGACCACCGTGAACAGCTGCGTGAGCAGTTGAAGAAACAAGGCAGACAGCAAGGAAGAGGGTATTGGAGTTCACGCACTGCACACGTGCTGGACACGGAATGTGAACCCCGGTCAAACCGCAGAGTCCATGCCTGCTGGAGGTCTAGAAGTTTCTCCCCAGGAGGTCTCCCCTGCTTCCTCCACTCTGGATTCAAGCCCAAGGTACACACTCCAGCTGGGGCAGCCCCATTCCGGGCTGTGCGATCTTGGCAGCATGTGGGCAGGGCCTGGTTGTCCCTCCCTGGCAGGTCCGGACCGTCTCCGAAGGATAGGATTGCTTCCTTGGGTCCGTCGTCTCCCTGGGCGGCCCAGCGCAACCATTCATAACCTAGTGGAGGTTCCGGAGAGTTTCCAGCCTCAGGTGGCCCAGAAAAGCCAAGTTACTCTTGCTAGAACTGCTCTGGGAACGTCCCTCCTCTCTCTCCAACCGTCCCCCTCACCCACCGGCTCAAATCCGGGCCCTCGCCCTGGCCCGCAGGCCTCTGCCGACTCCTCCAACCTCACTCCCACCTCTCAGCGAGGACCTTGCGCTCAAGTGGGGCCAGCTGCCTCCCTGCCTCCACCCCTCACCTGCCTATTCTTTGATTCCTCCCCCCAGGCCTTTGCACGTGCCGTTCCCCCTGCCTGGAGCCCCTCCCACCTGTCAGGATTGTTTCAACCCCTCAGAGCCTTCCTGGGCCCTTGTCTTTAACCCTCAAGGGTTTGCGCTCGGGACTCCCGTATGGGCCATTTGATTACAGGCAGCTTTTACTGTTCTCCAGTGAACCCACCCTGGGGGGCGGGGGCTGCCAACGACCTGCAACCTTCTGAGGGAGCTCTGCGGGCAGAACCAGGCGCCGGGGCAGCTTCTCAGCTAATGGAAGGGCCTGGATTCACTGACTGGCCTCCAACGGCAGCCTCCAGCAGAGGGAGAAGAAAGGGCGAGCCCACTCCTCCTTTCAGAGAGTCTCCTGCCAGCTGACCCTGCCCAGGGGTCGGGGGAAGGGGGGACCGACCACACCCAGGGCTTTCATGTATTCTGGCATTATCTCCCGCAGCCCCACGGCACTCTCCAAGTCTAAAAGACGAGGAAACCGTGACTCGGAGGGGCAGGAGGTGGCCGAGTATTCGAACCCAGATCAGACGAAAACCAAAGCACGTCAACACCAGGTGGCTGTCCCCGAGAGAGGGTGACGGAGGAAGGATGTGCACATGTGGTGGTGTGCTGGCACATGTTTAACAACCAGTTCTGGGGTAAAGGGAGCCCCAATTTGTAGCGTTTGCTGATTTTAATGTGTAAAAACTCCCGCCTGGTCAATTGCAAGCTACCAACATGATAAACTCAGTTGGGAAGAGATGTGCAAATCACAGCCTGGCTGTGACTCCAGCCCCACTCCTCACTCGCGAGGTGACCTCAGGCAAGTCACACAGTCTCACTAAGCCTCACTGCCTCATCTGTAAAATGGGGGGGGTACGTTATCTCCCAAATGGGAGTTTCTGGGAGAGTTTAATATGACATTTTGTGTACACACATCTGGCACAGGGTTTGGCACATAGTAGCAGCTCAGTAAATGCTTTTGCCTTCCTCCCTTCCTTTCTTCCTTTCCCAAGCTCCCCCCACCCATCACCAGTCAAGGACAGTCCCCTCCCTAAGGAGAACCCAGAGGGAACAGGAAGCCCCCTTAGTCTTCCTACCACCTTCCACTGCTGGCTCCCCCCCCAGACACCTGCTGTGATGTCCCACGTGTGCCGTGAACACAGCTGGCCGTGGACGCATTCCCACACCAGAAAGAACTGAACCTCAGGCTCTGGGGAAACATTTTTTATTCATTCAACAAACACATCTTGAGGGTCTATGTGCCCAGAGCCAGGCCTGGTGCCAGGGCTGGGGGTGCAGGGATGCCCACCCTGGAGAGTTCCGTTTACGAGGAAGATCAACCCACAACCAGCTCCAGCCCCAGAAGAGGGTTGTTTTAACAGATGTTGTCCAAAGTGCCGCTGCCAATGATCTCAGGGGACACCTGGTCCACGGGGTGGGGGGAGCTGTGCAGGGAGAGGCTTATCAGGAGTGAGGGGCTGTGCTAGCTGAGGGCAGATGTCTGCTCTCTGAGCCAAGAAAGGGCGGGAGCGGAGGAGGGTGAAGCTAAGGCCAGAAACCTCTGAGCAGGCAAAGCCTGTGACACCAGGAGAGACAGCGAGCTCTGGTCTCACGCTGTGTGACCATGGGTACACCAGTGTCCTCACCTTGGACTGGGATGTAACACCCACCTGGATGGCAGTGGAGGATGGAGGAGGTCACATTGGCAAAGTCATTGCAATAGCACCAGCTCACAGTGCATGCTTTTGGTCAAAGCTGACCGGCCTGTGAGCTCATGGGGTGCTGGCCTGTCCAGATCCCTGTAGCCCAAATGAAACAGAGCAATGGGTGGCAAGGCAAGGAAGGCTGAGTTTGTAGCCACAAAATCTGGGCCTCACTCCAGCCACTGCCTACTGCCATCCTTTCGTCTCCCCAAGCCTCAGTTTCCTTCATCTGTTCAGTGGGCACAAGACTGACACCTTCATGGCTGATGTGAGGTCTAGATCAGCAGTCCCCAACCTTTTTGGCACCAGGGACCAGTTTCACGGAAGACAATTCCAGGGATGAGGAGGAGGAGGGCAGGGAGGCAGAGTCAGGTGGCGATGCCAGCAACAGGGAGGCGAGCGGCTGTAAATACAGAAGAAGCTTCCCTCGCTGTGCCCTCCCTCCCCTTCCTAAGTTTCATGGAAGACAATGTTTCCACAGACCGGCCGGGGGGTGGTGGTGATGGAGTGGGTAGGTGACAGAGCTCTACAGCCCTGTCCCTAACAGGCTATGGGCCAGTACCAGGGCTTGGGGACCGCAGGTCTAAATGGAATGCCGGGTGTGGAAGCATTTCGTCAGTTCTCAAGAGCTGCCAGCGGGTAGAGAGGTTAGGATGTCTGCGGTCAAGGTCTCCACCACTCTGATTACCTGAGAGTCTCCAGAAACAGAGAGTGTAGTTCCAGGACCAGAACGTCTTTGCTGCCGGGCAGTTCACCTGTGAATCCAGCCCTAATTCCACGTGCTGTAAGCCTTTTCACACACTTGTCCATAGAAACAGAAAACCACACGCTCAGCACGCTTCTAAATCCGGAAGCACGTGTCTACAGGCCAAATGTAGTTTATTCATCCAAACGACCAACCTTTATTGAGCTCCCTCCCTGTGCTTCGTGGGAAGACTCAACAGTGAGCAGAACCAGACAGGGTCCCCGCCTTTACGGAGCAGGGTCTGGTGGGGTAGGGCCCTGGCGGCTCCCAGTGAGACTGGCCCCATCCCCACGTTTCTCTGGGGAGAAACAACTTGGGTCCCAGACTGCACCCGATGGGCCTCAGGCCTGCAGGGAAAGGCAGAGAGCAGGTGGTGGGACTGGTCCTCTCCAGCCAGCCAGCGGGCCACGCACCATGCTCTGCGTGTCACCAAGAGTGAGCTAACTGGTAATTCCGAGTCATCACACCTCGGCAGGGTATCAAGTGGGCCCCTTTCCTTGCAAGCCGCAGAAACTGACACTGGACAACTCAAGCCAAAAAAAGTAACTGATGAGAACACTATGGGGAAGTTCGCGGGACAAAAGAACTGGCGCCGGGTGAGCTCGTATCAACCGGTACCACGGTTAATACTAGTAACAGTCATCAGAGCCCACAGGACCGAGCGAAGAGCTCTCCATGGAATGACCGTTCTATCCTCTTGGCACCCCGGGACGCAGGTCCCATGGTTATTAGGAAACCAAGTACAGTTTCTTGTGGGGGGGGGGATAGGCAAGGGGGACAGTCCAGCGTTCTCAGTCTTGGGGCCATTCTGCTCGATACCCCGATTCCAAGGCCCATCCTGGGGACTGCACGAAGATGCTGTGCAATTTGGGAGGGGTGTAGAACTCCCCAAAGCAAAGCGGGTGTGTGGCCAGGAGACTAGGAAAGGCTGGTGGGCAAGCCAAACACCAGATTCCTTTCCTGGGTGGGGACTGAAGTCTGAGTCCGACAAAGACCCCCTCACAGCCCGTCCCTCCTGCTCCTTTGGGCTGCAGCGGAGACCGAACAGAGCCCACACCTGCCGGCACCTCCAGCTCAGTACATGTCACGTTTACTTGCTCCATCCGTGGGATCCTGGCCAGTAGGTCTTAGTGAACACGGGCCCCCTTCGCTCCTGGACCCCACCGAGAGCATAAAGGTGGGTTCCGGGATCTCACCACCCTGTTCCTTCCCAGGCACTTCATCTTGGAGATGGATACCTCTTAGGAAGTGATGTCATGTATTTTGCCACCACTGACACTTATGGTTTCAAAGGAAGGCTTTGCATCCTCCTGCAAAGGGTAGAGGTGGCTGCATTCCCCTTCGGGTGACGAAACGGCAGCTGCCTCTGGAGTGCTCCCTCCCGGCCTGGGTTTGACACTCCCAGTTCTTCCACTTACATGAGACCCTGAGCCTCCTTTTATTTAAAAAAAAGGAAGAAAGAAAGAAAAGAGAAAGAAGGGAGGGGAAGAGCAGGGTGGGCAGGTTGGACTGCAGTTCACCTTTCTAGGGACGTGCCCAGCCTCTCGCCCCACTGGGATGAGGGCCACACTCCTAGGTCTTCCTCTTTTCAGGTGTGCCCTGCCCACAGAAGATGCCATCCTTCTCCTGATGATGGTGATGATGATGACGATGGCTTCAGGGACACCCCCTCTCCCATCTGTGCAGATGAACACGCTGGATGATTCTATCTCAATCTGGATTTGGGAAGAAGGAAAGCATCCAGACGGGGAACTGGGCACATCCACGGGGCTGAGGTCCCTTCTCACCAAGAGACGGCAGAGCACAGAGCACTCCCCAGTGCAGGGGCTGGGAAGTCGGACAGTCCTGGGTCTGATCCCTGCTCACCACTTACTGACTGGGTGGCCTTGGACAAGTCACTTAACCTCTCTGAGCCTCAGTTTCTTCATCTAAAAAATAGGACTAATTTTACTTCTCAGGGTGCCTGTAAAGATCAAATGAGACAGGAACGATGAACCACACAGCATAATGCCTGATTTAATTAAGGTCAGAAATATGGTTCCTCCCTCCAAGTGAAGAATTAATTTCCCATTGAGCTGCAAACACCACAAAGGCAGTGATTCCCCTACCAAGTTCAGGGCCACGTTCCCAATGCTTGGCACCGTGTCTGGCACGTAGCATGCAAGAAGCATTTGTTGGCTGTGTGAATAAGTGACTTCTGAGTGCCCTGGGCTGTAGCGGAGGTGGGCAGGTAAGTAAGCCAGGCTGCCTACTGCCCAGGTTAAATACCTTTGTGGATCCCGAGAAACCCAGTTAACAGACCTAACCAGGCTCCTCTTTGCTGGCCCCCACCTTGGCAGTCACAGACTGCTATAAACCAGAAACCTGAGCAAGCCCCTGACTCCTCCGCCTCCCTCCCCTGCTCTTTCTCTGCCCAACTTGCCAGAGCCTGGTAAGGTCCAAATGTGTGTGTGTGACCAGGTTCTGAAAACTCAGGGCACCAGGCAGGTCTGAGGCGCCACTTAGATGGCCTCTGTCCACCTCTGCCCACATGCCCTGCCCAGGGGATCCTCTGCAGGCAGAGAGAGGGAATTTTGGAAGGAAAGGAGAGCCGGGGACAAGACCAGGAGGGAGCTGGGAGGCGCCTGTACTTCAGCCATTGACAACTCTTAAAACTCTGAGCCTGGCTTTCCTAATCTGTGAAGAGAGGGATGAATGAGGACGGCAGAGCAGCAGCTGGCAGCCTGCTTGACACACTGCGGCTGGTCCCTATAATCGTGGCTGTTGGAAAGACAGAAACCCCGCTACGCTATCAGGAAAGGGGCGATCTTAGACTCTTCAAGGCGCCTCGTGCGGAGGGATCGTTCGATGTGGGTCCCCTCACCAGCATCGACCAGCGCAGCTCTGGCTTAGGGCCTAAATCTTGCTGAAGGCGTTGGGATTTTAGGGAGGATGATAATCATTTCCCTCTAAACGGGTTCTCCTGCTAAAACATAGAAGTTTCAGAACCACCGAAGTAAGTGATCGCGGAGGTTGTTCCAGATCGAACATTTTCCACACTTAAAACACAAAAATTCTATCAGTTCAGCCTCTCAGGAAAGACTCGCATTTGCGTGGAGCCCGCGATGGGGAGGGGTGGAGTTAGGCCGGGGGCGGGGCCGCGCCGGAGCAGCCGCAGGCACCGGACCGGGCCTTGGACTCCGGGGCTGGGGCGGGGAAGAAACCGTGCCTGCCGAGCCGAGCCCCCGCCCGGTGGGAGGATAAATACACGAAGGCGTCACACCCGCTCGCGCGCGCACAGCCCCCGCAGTCTCGGCGCTGCGGCTGCGGCAGCCCGGCGAGCCTGCCCCTCCATCCCACCCACCTGCGGACACGCGGCTGCGGAGAGAGGACCGGTAGGGCCGCCCCGCTCCCCGGCCCCCCATCCCCGAGCACGCCCCACACCCGCCGGCCGGGCCCTTGGCCAGCCCTCGCTGGGGTCGCCGGCACACTGCTGTCGGCGGAGAATTCCCAGGGCCGGATGAGGCAGGTCTAAGACCCACCCCCCAGCCAGGGCCCCGCGCCCCCTCTCTCCCGGGCCACCGCACAGGCCCAAGCGCAGGACTTCCCAGAAGTGCCCAGGCACAGTCCACTAGGGCCAGAGGAGTTGACAACGCCCCAGGGCGCTCCAGGTGATCCAGGAGAGCAGAAAAACGTGGGTTTCTCCTCTGGAGAGTCTAGTATCGGGGAGTGGGGAGCCAGGGCAGGAACTCCCGGCCCAGCCAGTGCCGCGGACTCCTTTCTCCTGCCAATGCACAGAACCCCCTCTTCAAATCGAGCACCCCAGCTCTGCGACTTGCAGCAGAACAGGCGAGGGCGCACCGGCCGCGCTCCTCCCCCAGCAGTGACCGCCATCGCCCCCCATAGGGCCGGCACGTTCCTGAAGGCCTACCTGGGACTCTACCCTCCTCGCCTTCTGAGGCAGCCCCCCGCAGGTGGCCCTGCAAAGCCTACTGCCAGGTGCACCTCTCTCGGCCACTTCCAGAAGGGCGCCCTCCTCCGGCACAGCCCGTCTCTTGCGTCTCAGGCGGACCCTTCTGGTACCCCCGCCCCCCATCGTGGGCACCGACTTGGAAAGGGGGAGGAGGGACCCCACCCTCGTGCGCTCTCGTGTCCTCTGCGGAGAAGGGAGGGCTCCTCGCAGCGTAGGACCTTCCCCTGAGCGCCAGGCGCCTAAAGTTTCCTGTCCGCTATCCGGATCTGCGCTCTTCCTCCATCCTAAGCAGCAGAGCTCAGAGCCCGCGCAGGGTCACCCGGCCCAGATGCGGTCACCCCCAGGCACCAGAATCCCCCCTCCTCCCCAACCCGCCTCCCGCAGCCTACAGAGGTGGGTGAGGGGAGCCGAGGCGCCAGGATGCCGGATCAGCTCTCCGCAGCCTCAGCCAGAAGAACGCTGCTGCCAGCGTCAGTCCGGGGAGAGCTCACAGGGTGGGGTCCTGACGGAGCAGGGAGTTTCCCACCAAGCCCTTCCCCGTCAGTCGCCGCCCCCACCTTGCCGTGTGCCTCTGTTCTGCGCATTCCTGGGGAATGGGGTGCTTCCTTCCTGTCCCCAACCTCGGAACCCCGCTCCCTGCAATGTCCAGGTGAGGGCTCCAGTGCCTTTCAGCAAAGCCCAGTGCCCTCTCGGTCGCGCTCGAACCGGGACCCTCCGCTCCATAAAACCTTTCCCTCTAGAGACATCCGAATGGGGGAGCCCACAGCCCACAGTTGGAGGGAGATTTTGATCCACTTTGGAAAGTCTCTTGCTCCAAAGGTAGGGGAGAAAGTGCAGGGCTTACATTCCTTGTGGGTTACACCAACCCCTCCCCCTCTCTGCCAGCGGGACCACCTTCCAGGCCCAAATTCTGCAGCTTCTCCCATCAGCAGACCCAGCACTCTCCAAGGACTTCGGGGCAGAAGGAGGTGGGGTTATTTTTGGGGGGGGACACCCCTTCATGGCAGGCTCTCTCAGAGCCTGGCTAGGCACCCTCCTGGTGGGACAAGGTATATGGCAGAAGACAGAGCTGACCCCACCGCACCCCCACCTTCCATCACCCAGTTGGGATGGGGCGGAGACCGTATTGGTCACAAGGGCTACTTTTTGGCACCCATATCCCCCTCCCTCTCCGCGGGGAGCTGGTTCTGGGCACCCAGGGTTGGCACTGGGCTTAGAGCGGATCCAGGACGCGGACCTTCTAGTCTCCCCGCCCACCGCTCTTCGCTGGTCCGGTCTGCCTCCCGCTGGGCTCTCGGCCTTTTTGTCAGTTCTCTGCTCACTGTGCAAAAGGTGCGGGCATCGCCAGGTCCCGCACCGTCACCATTTAAGACCCACTAGTTGGCGGCGCTGGACTAGAGGCCGGAGGCAGCCGCGAACCGCGGACCCTCGGGCTGCCGAGCCACCGCTCACTCGCTCTGGGGAACCCACTCAGCTCCAACCTCCTTCCAGCTGGCTTAGCCGAGCCCAGGACCAAGTCTATGAGGGACACACACACACAGCACAGCTGCTCACACCCCCTCAGCCCTGGACGCGTCCATACCTCCCTGCACGCAAGAACCACACGCTCCATCTCGCACACACACACGCGCACACACACTCTCCCAGCCCACGAAGCAACATGACCCGCACGCGCCCGCACCGCCACACATCCCAGAGAGGCACACTCCTGCCCAAGTGTCACATTCCCACCTCCCGGGCACACAGAAATGCGGCCATCCGCTGCCACACACCCCGAATAGACGCGCACGCTCGGGACACGCGTGGAACGCCACACCTCACATACCCACCCCTCAACACGCTCACACACACAATGGCACAAGCTCACACACTTCACTCCCTCCCCGAGAAGCTGACACCAGCTCACACCCCTAACAGTCTCCTCCACACACCTCCGCGAAACTGACACAGACACTCTAACGCCCCTCTGGACTCTCGCTCTCGCACACGCACTCACATCTCTAAATAACGCTCCCGCACCCTCCGCACACACAGACGCAACAAAGAGAGACCGGTGTGCGCACACACACACGCACACACACACGCGCACACCCTGGCACGGACCCGCGAGCGCGCTCTGCGAGAGGCGTCCTCCCTGCCTCGCCAAGCCAACCAGCTCCACCGCCCGCGCAGGACCCCGCGCCTCTCGCGGCGACCCCGGCCCGCGCCCTTCCTCAGCGGCCGGTCCCCGCGCGCGTTCCCCGCCAGGCGCCCGCGCACTCACCGCGCGCCAGGTCCAGGATCGCGGCGAGCAGCAGGCAGGCGCCGCGGCGGAGGCTCGGGGCGGCTCGCATGGTGCCCGGCAGCTGGCGGCGGCGGCGGTGGCCGAGGCAGCGGGTCCCCTCGCCATGGGCTCAGGCGCGCTCCTGCCTCCGGCCGCTGGCCGAGGCGGTGGCCCGCAGCTCGGGGCGCCGCGGGGGCGCCCCCATGCCGCCGCGGCCGGGCCGCCGGGGCGCCGGGCTCGACTCGGCTCGGGCTCCGCGAGGCGCCGCGACCCTCGCGCTCCGGGCGTCCTCTGGGCGCGCCGCGGCTCTCAGCTCCCCGGCTCCCACCGCGCGGCGCCCACCGCGGCCCGGAGTCCGCCCGGCTGCAGCGCCGGAGTTTGGAGGCGAATCGCGCTCTCTCCGCCTCGCGCTCGCCTCTCCCGGCGGCGCGAGCGCCCCCTCCCCGCGCCCTCCCTCCGTCCCTCCCCCTCTCCCCGCCCCCCGCCCTCCTTGCCCTCCCCTCGCCGCGCTCTCCGCCGTATTATACAGACTTTTCTTTAATCCTTTCTGGGCTGTTCGGCTCTCGTCCGCTAAGCCGATTTATTGCAGGGAGAAGAGAGCTCACCCCCATTCCCCTCCCCCTCCCCCCAGGGTCCCCCCTCGCTCACAACTGGCCTGCTGCCTTTAGCTTCTAACCATCCGCCCTCCAGAAGCCAGGCTCCACCTGATCCCCTCCACCTCGCGGGTCCCTGGGACTACCACCGCCCCCCCCCAGCCCGACGGAAGGAAGCAGAGGGCCATGCCGTCCTCCCAGCAGGGCAGGCAGGGTGTGGTTCTGGAGCACTGGTCTTGCCGCCTACGAGAATGCCCTCGGTGGGAAGGATTAAGGGGCAGTGTTCTGAAACTTCCCAAATTACGGCTGCCCCCTCCCCGGAACCCACGGAGATGGGGTGTGTTCTGTCTTTTCTTCCAAGAATAGCCACACTCTGGGATCCAGCCGGCAGTGGGTCAGGCACTGGTTGCTCCCTCCTGGCAGAGACCAAGTTTTCACCTTTTTGTTAGGCCTGACTCCTTTTCTCCCCGGGCCTGAGAAGTAGGGGTTTGGGACTTGTATCTTGTCATTACTCTCCCACCAACACACACCCTGAGCCTTATGCCTTGGCCTCCAGGTCTCTCTGAGGGCGGAGGGGAGCCGTACTCCAGCCCTTGGGGTGGGCGGGGGTGTGGTTAGGTGAGGAAGTTCAGAGGATCGAATTTCACCACTGGCAGGGAACCAGGAGACTGACAAGGCCCAGAAAGGCCAGCATAGCCAGGGACAGGACTGGGCTCAGAACTCAGGCCTCTGGGCCCTTGACTCAAGCGTTCTACAGAGAGCCCCCAGCTTCCCCAGCTCTGTTTGCCCAGACAGGCAATGGATGCATAGCCGGCTCGATCTCCAGCAGCCCTTTGAGGGGCGGGTAGGGAGTGGGATGGGCAGTGGGTGGTCCCTAGGCTGACCCTCAGTGGGATTCGTGCAGAGATGCCCCAGAGCAGCCAGCTGCTCCGTCCCTGTGCCCCTCCAAACCTCAGACCCTCACCCATCGCCTCCCGGGCAGCCCTGCAGCTCAGTTTGTTCACCCACCCTGGGGGAAGGAGCAATTTGCATTTATGAAGATCTGAAAGCATATATTCACCTGACAGCCTTTAGAATGATCCTCTCAGTAAAATAATAATAATGATCGTAATAAACCCTTATAAATAGGTGTTTGATTACAGTTTGTCCCTACGTGGGTATTTTTTTTTTTTTTTTGAATCAGACTAATTGGTTGCCAGGCTGATTGGGCTGCATATGGCTTGAACATTGGAATCTTAGGCCCCTTCTCCTCCCTTTGGCTGGCTGCTCTTTTCTGCCTCTCACCCTGCCCACCCAGGTCTCTCCTCTGAGCTGCAGAGGATCAGCTTGACGTCACCCCTCCCCCTACCCTCTTTTTGCACTGGCCCTGCCATGCCATGGGGCACAACCCCTGACTGCCTCTTCCCTGCCCCTCCTTCTTCCCACCTCTGGCCCAAGAAAAAGCCAACAAAACCAAAAACCCCTCGCAGGTCTAAGCCCTCTGTGGGAGGGGCTCCCTACCTGGGAAACGGCACCCATCCTCGTGTTGGTTTGAGTTGTGCAGGTAAATGCTTCACATCGCTGTGCCGTGTTCCTACTGTCTGGGCCCAGCTGCCGATCAGAGTGCAGCCAGGCGGGTGGACAGCAACAATTCCTCAGGTGGACCCTGAATCGGAGAGGCTTCCTGGCTGCATTCACGGCAGCCCAACCTTTGCAGAGAAGATCGGGAAGCGGGTGGGATTCCAGGGCCCCTTGGTGATATTTCCTTTCAGCTCTGGTCCATACCAGCTGGGAGAGGGGGCTCCGGGGGCAGCAGAAGGGGCTAGAGGATGACACCTGCGGAGATGCTAGCGAGGAGAGAAGGCCCAATGGCCAAGGGAGGGCTGCTTCCCAGAGACAAGGACTGGGCCTGGGGGCTTGGAGATCTCTGATAACTCTCCTTCTGCCCCGGGACTTCCGTATCATCCACGCTAACATCCATGTGTGTTATAATTATTGGCATTCCTAGCCAGTGCCGGGCACATAGTAGGCCTTCAATTAATATTTGTTGGATGGATGGGTGAATGAATGAATGAATGGGAGTAGGTCGTTCGGTCTTACCCACTTTGTTCCTCAGCTCCTGGCACAAGGTTGGCACTTGGTAGGTGCTAGCAGGTGCCCTGAGGCAACGAATCCTCCTAGAGGACCTGGATCGTGTGTTCTGACCGGGCAGAGAGGAGACATCCTGCCCAGGTGCACAGCTGGCTTTCCCCAGGGGCCTTGACTGTGACGTGCATGTCTCTTACCACATGGTGATCATAATAGTAACACCGCTACCGCTGCAACCCTGTCCCGGGCAGCCCTCTCCTCCAGGTCCTGTTTCATAAAACACAGCTTTGTAGCCTTTTCCTTCGTCCCGGAGTAAGACGTCTCTGAAGCACTGAGAGGCACAGTTAGCAGAGGGCACAGGGTGACTTCGCCAAAGAAAAAGTCACGCAAGGCAGCCATGGGGCTTTTAATTTGCTTGATGTCCCTTGGGTCCCGTCTCCTGATGGATCTGCCGCCTGTGGCAGGGCCTCACTTTGCAGTCCTGGCACTCAGACCCATGAGTCATGGGGGGGGGGACATGCCTCTTCCTTGGGCACACCCAGCAGGAGCCCTGAGCCTTGGGGCAGCGGAGGTGTGGCTGCCCGCCTTGCTCTCTCTGTCCACGGTGCTGAGCTAGGCTCTCCCAACAGAGGGCGCTACAGCACAAAGCAAAGCTCTCCTCTCCCGACCCCAGGGAATACCCCCAGAGGTCAAAGGGGCCCTCTGTGACCTCTGGTTTGTTTCTTTCCAGGAGAGGGGAGGAATACAGCGTATTAATTTCTCCTCCAACCCAGGTTCCAAGGGGGTGGGTCCTGCTGGTTTGGGGTAGGACACCCTGTGTGGTTCAATAATGATATTAAGAGTAGTATTTATGAAAGTGCTTCTCTGTGCCAGGCACCACTGAAGTATTTAGTGAGTATAAACTTATTGCGACCTCACAACAACATATGAGGTGGGTACTGTCATTATTCCTATTTTACAGATGAGAAAGCTGAGGCACAGAGAGGTTAAGTAACTTTTCCAGGACAACACAGCTATTAATAGTAACAGAGCCAGATTTGATCCCAAGAAGAGATCCAGAGCCAGAGCTCTTAAACACCTTCCCTGGCCAAAATACACGCACGTACACGGACATGTGACATGTGTTCTGCACACACACAGGCACACACACCCTAGAAGCCAATATTTGGGTGGGAAAACTTTCGTAAGTCTAATGTGTTCCACCTCTCTTTTCTCATTTAATTCTCTGTGGCAATTTTATTTATGTCCAATTTACAGATAAGGAAACTGAGTCTCAGAGAAGCGAAAAGAATAGTCCAAGGTGGGCAAGTAGAGGGGTGCTGGATTCTGGGGACGGGGATCTAGTGTGCGCCTCCCCAGAGATGCAGAGCTCTCTCCATCCTTCCTCCTCTCCCTCTCTCATCAACACACACACATCCACACGCCCGCTCGCGAAGTCCTCTGGCTGCTTCCTGCTCTGTCCTCTGCCTCGCTGTGCCGGGAATTAAACATCCACCGGGCAGGACTGAGTTTTTTATGTTTGTTTAAATTCAGAGCAACTGAAACCGATGCTTTAACACCAGTGACCCAAACTGATATGGAGTCAGCTGCCTGGAATGAAGTCCAGCGCTCTGTCCTTGACGCACCTCAGCCCTCCCTGGACTCTGAGGTTCCACCACGTCTTCCCAGAGGAGGACCCCGGCAGGTTTCCATGGGGACTTCAGGCTGTGGGTTGTGAAGAGGGTCTCAGCATTGCAGGCTCAGGGAAGGGCGCTGGACCCAGTCCGATCAACGCTCCCCAAACTGGGTCCCACTGACCATTTGTTCTGCAAGTTTGTAATAAACACTCGTTGGAAGAGGGTTTTATGGCTAAATGTATTTGAGAAATGCTGCATATCTGGCTGTTCCCCACTTCTTGGAGATTTATAATTCACATGAAAATGTGAAAGGTTAGGAGAAGCCCTTCCGTCGTTTGTGTTTTTGTTTGTTGTTTATTTGTTTTCCAGTTTTATTTAGTTGAAGCCCACACTTGTTTGGCCTCAGAACCCTCTTTCCATAAATACCTGTTAACGTCTTGTGAGCAAAAGTTTCATAAATCCCAGGGTGGAAAGAGCTGCTTTGGCCCTGGGCAAGCCTCCCCTTTCTGGGTTACCGTAGCAGCGGGAATAACAAAGAAGAAGAAGAAAAAGAACAACACAATCGCCGCCACGACTGCCGATTGACGGTGTTTACTAAGTGCTCACTATACGCCAAGTACTTTGCTCATATCCATTCACTGAATCCTCTCCACAACCCTACGAGGTAGGTTCTGTTTCAGACCCATATAATACACGAGGAAACTGAGGCACAGAGAGGCGAAGCCCTTGCCTAAGGGCACAGAGTCAGTAAGTGGTGAGGCTGGCGTTTGAACCCAGGCGATCTCTCCTAACTGGTCTCTGCTTCCAGACTCACCCTCCGCAGACCATCCCCCATGCTGCGATTGGACAGAGCTGACCACGTTGGCACTTCAGCTCTTCTGCTCTTTATCCTCACAGGGCTCCCTATTGTCCAAGGCCCAAGCTCCTCGGTATGCTCCACACAGCTGCATTCTAAGACCCCTCTGGTTTTCTCTCTCCTTGCCCTGCTCTCACACACCTCATGCGCTGATCTTCACTGTTCCTCAAACGCCAGTGTCCTCTATTGCCTCTCGGCCGTGGCTTGTGCTGTTCCTTCTGCCTTGTGTCCGCCTCCCCTTCTCCACCCACCAATCTCTGCTACGGTCAAGGTTGATAATCACCTCCTTCGGGAAGCCTTCCCTTCCACTCCCACAAGGGCAGGCATGTCCCCTTCCCTACCACAAGGCAGCGCCTTTAACGTTGCTTTCATGTATCTCGGAGACTGTAACCAACACGAGGGTAGGGACCACAGCTGATTCATCTCTGAATCACTTGTGCCTGGCAGGTAGTAGGTGCTCCAGAAAGTGACTATTGGATGAATCGAAGGAAAGAAGGAGAAGAAGACTGGATGGATAGAATGAAGAATGGATAAGAGAATGATTAGATCGATGGACGGACGGATGGGTATAAAAATTATTGGGTGAATGGATGGATGGATAGATGAATGTGAGAATGATTGAGCAGATGGATAGATGAGATGGATGAATGGATATGTGGATGAGTATGGGAATTACTGAGTGGATGGGTGGATGGATGGATGGGTGGATGGATGAGTATGAGAATTATTGAGCGGACGAAAGGATGGATGGATGAATGGAGGGGTGGATGGATGCATAGATAAATGGACAGATGGATGGATGTGAGAATTACTGGATGGAGGGATGAGTATGGTAGGGGGTGGGTGGGTGGGTGGGGAGACAGATGGATTAGAGAAATGATTGTTGGGCAGATGAGCACATGGATGGAGACATGGGTAGATGAATCACAATTATAAAGCATCAGCAAGATTTTTGCTTTATCATGTATCACTGCACTTTCTAATCGTGAGAGACCCGGACCCACAGGTATTAGTCACAGTTAGAAGGTGCCGACAGATGTAGTCAAGCCCACTGGCTAAAAGCATGGGCTCTAGATTTGGTCTGCCCAGCCTCCAATCCCAGCTTCAACACTCAAAAAATGACTGTTGGATGGAAGGAAGGAAGGAAGGAAGGAAGGAAGGAAGGAAGGAAGGAAGGTAGGAGCGGTCTGCTGTGAGAACTTGCACAGATTACTCCACCTCCCTGTGCTTTGACCTCATCATGTGTAAGTTGGGGACGGGCATGAGAGTACCAGCTTCGCTGAGCTGTGGTGATTAAATAAGGCGGTGCTCCGGATGATGTAAGCGCTCAACAAACATTAGCTGTAACAATGCCTACGCAGCCGAGGTAGCCACACGATGCTGTAATTACCCCACATTGTGGCTCCTTCTCTTCATCCTTAGCTTCCTACACTCTGAAGCGGATAAAGAATCCAGTGTCAAGATCTCAAGGGACTCAGCAGATGTCGGCCGTGACCCCAAATCAAAGAGAAAGGCCAATGCGAACGGGATCTGCAGTTAACTTTTCCTCTATGGCATTTCGCAGCAGTTGTCAGTCTATTCCTGGCTTCGGACTCGTCTCCACGGCTGTCAAGCTGGGGCTGGGATCTTCTGAGGTCACCCTTGGAGCCTCCCCTCTCTTCCTTGCCTTGCCGAGCTGCAATATCGAGTGTTGACAACAGGTGGTGCCATCTAATATGTGATTTGTTCTATTTTTACAGCCTTTCAAGTTTGAGGGCCTGTGTTCTGTAACTCAAACCAGCTTCCTACTTCACGAATTCTTTAGGCTCTAGTACATCCGCAATGAGGCATGCTATCCCAAAACTCGTATACTTAAGTTTCCTAGTTAGCAGCAATTGTGTGATGGGCCCGTAATACTACAGATGAGGAAACTGAGACCCAGAACAAGACTGTCAGCTCCCTGTGGTCTCTCTTTGAGGTGTATATTGTCCCATACATCACACGGCAATGCTCTCTTCGTCAGTTCGCCCTTGTGTCTTGTCTGCTCAGGTAATACTCCACGCTCTGGAAGGTCTGGGCCCATTTCATTTTGTTCCTTGTTATCTTCCATGGCACTCCGCTCAGGCCTGGGTCCCATGGCTCTGGAGGAGCCAGGAAGCAAAGAAGGAAGATCAGGCTGAGGAAACTACTCCTTCAGTTGGAATTAAAAACATTTTTGTTACAAAAGCGCTCTGGTTAATTACGAAAGCCATCGGGTGAAACCGACAATTTCTTCCTCTTCCCATCAGCCTGCTCTCTCTGCCTTGAGTTTCTGGGTCCCGTAACATTTGAGAAAATCCTAATTTGATTTATAGCACAGAGAGGTAATTTCATTTCTCTGGGCTTCACAGTTGTAGGAGGCCAAGGCTGGGCAAGCTCTCCGAGGCCCCTGAGGGTCTGTGTCTTGTCTGGGCACGAATTCACCTCCACCTCCCTTCTCTCCACCTCTTTCTTCCTGGGCCACTAACAAAGCAGATACTCTGTACTGGGCACGGAGCTAGGACTTGCGAGACTGGCTTTCTGGAGGAGGCGAGAACTCAAGCTTTGAAGGATGCCTGAGTTAGCCAGGGGCCTAACCATTGCCACCTGGGGCACAGCGGGTGGTCCAGGAAGGCTGGAACCGGTGGGTGTGGGGAGAAGAGGCTGTGAGGCCAGGCAGGGTCTCTGCAGACCACACAAGGCAATGAACCCTGAGGGATAGCAAAGGAACAATGAAAGCTGCTCTAAAAACCTGCACTGAAAAAAATGATGGGACGCATGCGCCAATCTTGAGTTTTGGAGCTCGCGACATTAGACCATTCTATACTGACGGGTTCCTTCCCAGCCCCAGGGGGTACTTGTCGTCGCTGGAGACTTTAAACCTCTGCCAAGGGGCTGTTCTTCCTCCTCCCTTGTCTTCTCCCAGCTGCGGATGGACAGCGGAACCATCCCACTAGTCCCCAGCCGGTCACCTGACGCCATCCCCCCCTGTGTTGGCCTCGTCCGCCCGTGCCCGGCGCCCTGTCCCTCTTTCCATTAACCTCGTCAGGAGGGTGACCCTGCAAAGAGGCAGCTGGCGAACCAGGCTGGAATATCTCCCTGGATCGAAAGGATATGGGGAGACACAAAGGGTGAGTCGCTCACCCTTCAAAGCTGTGTGTCTCTTAAAAGGGACGCTAATGGACTGCTAGCCAAGAAACGGAGCGGCATTGTTAACGCTTTTGATGATTTCAGGGGAAGGTGCCAGGCACTGGGGACACGGCAGCCCAGAGTGGCACAGGTTTAGGGGCCCCAAATCCTAATGGCATTTTGCCGGTGTCCTTAAATGAGTGGTTCTAATGGATCACCACTACTGCTGAGGGCGCTGAAGGCCACACACGTTTATTGGGTTTCTCTCCAGGACCAGGTGCTGAGCTGGGTGCCAGGGACACAGAAGCAGAAGGGCTGGGTTTGTGCCCCGAGGAGCTCACAGTTGGCAGGGTTGGTGCCCAACCAAGACTGCCTGAGATCAGGGCAACCAGCCTGCGTCTGCTCCCAGACCTCTTTGCTGTCAGAGCCGCACCCACCTGCCCGGTCCACCTGGCTTCTCCTGCCCAGATGCCTCCCGGAGGCCCCCCAGCCCTGTTGTGCTCTCTGTCCTCACCCCCTGAGGCCTCCACAGAAAGGACAGTTGAGCCTCCTCAGAACTGACCTCTGCTCAGCCCCCTGGACCTCATCCTGCACTCAAAGCACAAGCCTCGACTACCCACATCCCGGGTCACCTGGGCATGCCCAGGGCTACAAGCTGATCGGGACACGCCCCTTAAAATCCTTCCCTGGCTCCCCGTGGCCCGCAGACTCCTGCAGCCGACACCCCGGACCGGCTTACGAGGGGTTCAGCTTCGTATGGGCTCACTTCTGCCGCGCAGTTCACAGTTCCAGTTGGTAGAGTTCATCAGGCTCTCTCCTGATGACAGACCTTTTTACGTGCCGTACAACACCTGTCCGTACACACCCTCCAATTCCCACTCATGCTCCAAGAATCAGCTTTCGTTGTCACTCGTTCAGGAAGTCTGTGTCTGATGCTGTCTCTTGGCTTTTACAGCCTCTGTGCTTGCACCAGGGAGTGAAAAGTAGAGTGGAAAGATGGCGAAGTACAGAGGAGGGAGGGAGGCAGAAGTCTACATCTACGGCAAGGCTCAGAGCCAGCAATCAGAGCAAGTACCAGCGAAAGGTTGCAATGGCCAGAAAAGATCCTGCACTCCTTGTCCAAAATGGCACCTTTCTCACCTACAACTGCCTTGAATGGACAGCAGCAAAGGTGCTGGTCCTCGTTCCGAGACAGCTTAAGTCACCGAAGCACCCTGAGACCTGCCAGTGAAGAAAGAAGCGGTACCGGGGTGGGACACTGGGTTTAGGGGAAGAGCAGGTCGGAGTCCATACACCTGTAGGCCGGTTCTCGGGGATTGAGGTGCAGGGGTGCATGTTGGGGGGCCCACACACCCCTTTAGATGGTACCGTCCTCTCTGGCGGGACCGGCTCTCCATCCCACGGAGGCCACGGGTGTCCTGGTGTATAGGGACCAACTGTCTTCTTGGCTCCTACTTCCAGGTCCGGCGCTTACTCATCACGATAATTAAATTCCACCTCCTTCCAGCTGCCCCCTTGCAATGTCAGGAGGGACACGAGCCTCTCCCTGAGCCCCGATCCCGCTGCCGTTCGATAAGCCCCATATTTCACACCCCGAGTGGCTGCGTTTCAGCGGTGGGTGAAGTGGTTTTATTTTTATCGCGCACGCAGGCGTATAAATATGTACGAGGCGCTCAGAAGCACTGTAGGGTCTCTCTGGCAGGGAGGCGCAGTGTGATGTGAGGGCGCATGGTAATCAGTGCATCCGGGGCACGGGCTCTGCTGAGGACCAAGGGGCCGCTCCTGGCAGCCTCCCTGGCCCCGTCTCCTCAAATGACATCTGCCCTCCTGGCTTCCCGAGAACAGCATGACACCTTGGCAAACTTTCCAGAACAAAACTTAAAAAAACAAAATGAAAACAAAAGCAAAACAGAGCTGGGTTTCCACCTTCACTCTGCCACTTCCCGGCTCTGCGACCTTGAACAAGGCCCTTCTCCTCTCTGGGTCTCGGCATCTAACTCTGTGAAATGGGGTTAATCGTTCCTTCCCTGCGAGACTCGCAGGGCGTTTCTGGTTCTTTTTTAAAGGAAAAACATGACGAAGGATTTGAAACGGGCTCCGAGAGCGGTACTATGCGACTGCGGGGGGGTCTGTCGTCACCCCTCCATCGTTCGTTTGCGGCAGGTTGTGACATGCAAGGCCGTGTCTGGTCATAGGAACAACGGCACCAGCCGCGTTGGGGCTTCTCCACACGGCACCGAGAGGAGGGAGGAAAACAGCGTTTATTAACCTCCCGCTACAGGGCTGGCGCTTTGCATATATAATTGCACTTGAACATGACAGCAACGCTGTATCCGCGGTGTTATTCCTGTTTACTGATGGGGAAAGCTGAAGTTCAGAAGAGGAAGGAGCCACAAGAGCCCAGGGTTAGTCGGGTGAAACTTTCCTGGGGGTGGCCGTACGGAATAGCTCTCTCCGGGCTGTCTACTTCCACGAGAATGGTCTGGGCATTCCGGCCAGGGGCTGTGCCGGCCTGTGCTGTGTCCCCCAAAGCTTCCCCTCCGTGACGCCGGCTGCAGAAGGGAGCTCGTGCGGCCGAGGCCACCTCTGAGCGCTGCAGCCTACAGCCCAGGCCCAGCCTTCACCGTGCTCAGGCTGGCACAGAGACAGGATGGCTCTCATCTGCCAGGCCGCTGGAGTCAGAGGGAGAGAGAGGAAGCAGGGGCTGGGGTGGGGGCGTGCCAGGTGAAGATGCATTTTAGAGCAATTACAGCTCCCTCCTGGCCGAGGATGGGGGTCAAAGGATGCTGAGCTCTGGCCTCTCATCTCTCGAGCCCCCGCCCCGGGCTGTGGGAGGTCAGGGAGGGAAGCGGGCTGCTCTCTTCCCACAGGGCTAAGTCATCCCAGGAGGCACGCCAACCACTGAGGTCCGGGGCTCGGCACCTCTACCTTCCTTTCCCCCGAGGGTTCCCCTGGCCCCGCTGCGTCAGGAGGCTCAATAATCTCTCCAAGATCCTGCTTTCTTTTGGGTATATATCCAGAAATGGAGTTGCTGGATCCTCCAGTTGCTCCTCTTTGGGGAAGGAGACCCGCCCTGCACCCCCAGCTGCCTCCAAAGGTGGTGAGCACGCAGAGGCTGGGAGGTCAGAGAGCCCTGCAGGCTGGTGACGAAAGGGCCCCAGCTGTATCTTGCAGGTCCAGTGGAGGCACAGCCCGTGAGGGCAAGTGCCAAGTTTAAGGGCCCAGTGACCAGGTTGCACTGGACAAGGAAAGTCCCCGGGGCCACCGACGCCAACACACCAGAAAGGAGAGCCCCGAACACGGTGGGGAAGGCAGAGAGCCTGTGAGGCCAGCGTGGTCTGTGTCCATGGCCGCAGGAAGGAAAGTGGACTCCGTGCCGACGAA
This sequence comes from Avahi laniger, assembly GCA_963575035.1. Lineage (NCBI taxonomy): Eukaryota > Metazoa > Chordata > Mammalia > Primates > Indriidae > Avahi > Avahi laniger. The sequence continues at coordinate 30,852 of CAUYSK010126014.1, forward strand.
ACATCGTTTACTGCTACAAAAGCCACCTCTGCTTGTAAATGAAGAAGTCCCCGAGGCTGTCGGAGGGCCGCCCGGTGGGCTCCAGCGGGGCTCAGGACCTGCAGAAGAAGGTTGGCCGTTGCCGGCTGATTTCCAGGCGGATCGTTCTCTCTTCGTTTCCTTTCTAATGCATTTCCGTCCTCAGGAAGGCTGGAAGCAGCAGCCTAAATCAGCTGGGATAAGGGAAGGTCAGGGAAAGAGGCAGGTGCACACTCAGGACCCTCAGGAAACAGGGCGGGGTGTGCGCTCTGGTGGGAGTAGATGTGAAAGCTGGGGCCCTTCGGGAGAAAGTGGGGCCCAGAGGCCAAGGTCAGACCCCATGGGGCCATTCCTATCTGCCCAGGTGTTCCTGCCCGGGAGGGCATCTCTGCTCCTCTCTCTCTTTTTCTTTTGAATTTTTAATTGTGGCAAAATACACAAACCAGAGAATTTACCATCTCAACCATTTTTGGTGTATAGTTCAGTCATATTAAGTATATTCTCATTTTTGTACAACCGATCTCCAGAATTTTTTATCTTGCAAAACCGAAACTCCAAACACATTAAACAGCAACTCCCCACTCCCCACCCCAGGCCCCGTAGGATGACCAGGATTTGTCTTTTTGTCACTGGCTTACTTCACTTAGCGTAATGTCCTCGAGTTTCATCCGTGTTGTAGCGCGTGTCAGGATTCCCTTCTTTTTTAGGGCTGAATAATATTCCATTGTGTGTATCTGCCGCGTTTTGCTCGTCTATTCGTCTGTCGCTGGACACTCGGGTTGCTTTCACCGCTTGACTCCTGCGACTGATGCTCCCATGCACGCAGGTGTTTAAGCTCTTCAAGATCTGCTCTCTTCTGGGTCCGTATCCAGAACGGCATCGCTGGGCCATACAGGCGCTTCTCTTTAGGGAAGGAGACCTGCCCTGAACCCCCAGCTGCCTCCGAAGGTGGGGAGCCTGCAGGAGGCTGGGGCGCAGGGACTTCCAGACCCCCCTCGCTGGCCGCAGCTATCTGCCCGCGCGGAGCCTGCATCTCGCAGGCCTCGTTAGAGGAGAGTGGAGCCACCATTCTCCAGGGAGAGGAACGATGCTCAGAAAACATGAAGAGTGGCCCTCGAGGGCAGACCGAGCCAAGGGAAGAGGGACCCGAGTGCTCTGGGTAACGGCTAATGACTGCCAGGGGGCCGGAGGGTTTACCGAGGTAACTGGACGCACACAGCCGCAGTGGACAGATGTTTATTGGCCAAATGAATGGTGACAGTTCCGAAATTCTAAAAGGGAAACTCCACCTGGGCTCTTGTTCACATAACGGAAGCTGAGGGAATGAATGAAAGAGTGAATACATTAGCATAAAATTGCACCCAGTTGCTTTTCTCTGCAAAGGAAGAATATTCAGAAAGAATGAAAGATCGAGAACATTCAGCAAGTTCTCCCGGACCCACCTGGTGCGAACATGCACCTTGGCAGGCAGGGTAAGGGAGTGGAGAGCAAGGTGTGGTCCTGCCCAGGAGCAGCTCGTAGACCAGTGGGGACGGAGGAGGACGCGTCCCCCGCCAGGTGCATCACGGGAAGATTAAGTGTGGGGGGAGAATCGCAAGTTACCAGTAACCCTGGAAAGGGCTCGTATCTGCTCTCCATCTGCTTTGGGCCAGGGGTTTTCTCCCAGTGTGTTTCACTCAGCAACTCTGACAGCCAGGACTGTCCCCACTGACCAGGTTCACACGCTGGCAAATGGCAGAACAGAGATGTGAGTCCAGGAAGGCCTGACTCCAACTTCCAAGTTCTTTCCTCTTCACCAACAAGGGCAGCCAGGAAGACTTCCTGGGGGAGGTGACTTGAACTGAGATGAGTATACGCATTTGCCTTGCAGAGGACAGAAAGGCTTTCCCAGTGGACAGAAAACACAACAGCCACAGCCCAGAGATAGAAGAGGGTGAGGAATGTTCAGGAAAGCAGCAAAGACACCAGTTTGCCCAGAGAAAGGAGCGGATGGAAGGGAATGTTAAGAGAGGGTTGGCTGGGCCCAGCCTCAAGCCTGAGGCCAAGGGTCCCTGGTGCTGCTGGGCTTCCAGCAGGGAGTGACAAGCTCGAGGTTATGCTGTCCCAGTTTGGCCACTGTGTCCAGGGGTGGGGGAGGGGTGAGTCGCAGGCAAGGCAGCATCTAGGAGGCTGCTTCCCTTTGATCCTCCAGGAAAGGGGAAAAGCATTTGTCCCATTGTGCACCGGGCCTGGGGAATACAGCTGGGACCACCCTGCCCTTATGGAGCTAACCATTTGCCCTTGGGGAAAACAGACAATAAACAAGTCAACAACTAAACCGAAATGATTCCAGGTTGTCATCTGTACCTGGGACTAAGTGAACGAGATGATGTGAACAGTAATAATGGGAGCCTGGTGCAGTCAGGGAAGGCTTCCCTGAGGAGGTGACCATCACACTGGATCAGCTGGGTAAGAAGGAGCCAGCACTGGGAAGAGCGGGGAGGAGCCCAGGCAGGAGGAACAGAAGAGCCTCGCAGGAGAGCTTCCACGTTCCAGGGCCTGGCAGGCCGCGCCGTCACTAGGGAGGGCCCGAGGCACGTTTCAGATGAGCTGGGAGAGGCGGCAGAGCCAGGGCTGGCGGGGTGGAAGTCGGGATTTTATTCTGGAGCAACAGGAAGCCGTTGGGAGGCTTTAAGCAGAAGAACCACATGATCCAATTTGTGCTTTTGAAAGGCCTCTGTGGCTTCCGCGTGACAAGTGGGAAGGAGCGGACCGGCTGGGGATGAGGGCACCAGTCAGGAGCCCACGACTAGGGCTGCAGAGAGGGATGACGGTGGCCCAGACTGGGCGGTGGCCACAGAGACGGCCGACAGGGGACCAGCGGAGGCTCCCAGGCTCTGTTTCCAGGCAGGAGGGACCGCGGTGAGAGGTGTCATTTTCTGTGTTTCAAAGGCAGGTGACAGCCGGGATGAAACACTGCAAAGTTTGACCCTGGTAGCAAATCCAATTTTCACACATCTCCTTCTGGATGGAATTCGCCTCCCGTCGGAGGGAGGGTCAGGAGCGCAGCACTGCAGTGCAACCAGAGGCGTTTCTGGGTGGGGAAAGTCCCCCCCGGGGGAATGTTACAGGCTCTGGGCTGCAAAACCCTGTCTGGGTGCTCAGAGCAGGATGCAGGGGAGAGGAGGCCCCTCCTTATCCAGCCCCTGCCCCAAGGGAGCCCCTGTCTGATACACTGGACAAATATTTATTCAGCTCCTACATCGCCCCAGGCATTGTTCTAGATGCTAGGCATTGACGGAAAAGACAAAGCTCCTCTCTCCTGGCCCCTTCTCACAGGCGGCCCCCAGTCTAGATGTGGAGGGCAACTTCTGACGCGGCCAGATGATGACGGCCCCCTGGTAGTCACACCTGGTAACCCTCACCCCTGAGCGTGGGATGACCAGCGTAGGGAAAGTGACGGGGTGTCATTTCGGGGATTAGGTTACAAGAGCCCCCGACTTTGGTCTGCTGGCTCTGACGAAGCGAGCCGGTGTGCCGAGAGCTGCCCCGTGGAGAGGCCCACGTGGCAAGGGAACAAGGAGGACAATGGCCGGAAGACCCAGGGCGCGGTCCAGCAACTCGCGAGGAACTGGATCTTGCCAACCACTGATGGAGGGAACTTGGCAGCAGATTCGTTCTCCGTTGAGCCCTGACATGCACGTGGCCTTGGCCGGCACCTTGGACACAGACTGTAAGAGACCCTCAGCCGGAGGACCCAGCTAAGCCACACCTGGATTCCTGCCCCTCAATTCTTTTGACACAGGAAATGTTGTTCTAAGCTACTGAGTTTTGGGGTGATTTGTTACGCAGCAGTTGATAACTAATACACAAATGAGTGCTTATTAAACACCTACTGTGGGCTTCACCTGCATACATTTTATGACGTAGGTGCCACGATTATCCCCATTTTATAGATATGGAAACTGAGGCTCAAGGCCACACAGCTAAGAAGTGGCAGAGAAAGGATTCAAACAGAAGCAGTTGGTCCCAGAGTCTGTGCTGCCAAACACGACTCTGACCCAGGAGGCACCACCCCTTCCCCGCAGCGTGCTGGTCTGACGGAGGAAGCACACTCTCCACGCTGAGAGCACTGCTGTTTAGTTGGGAAGGCGCCTCTCCCAAGCTGCTTTGCAGCCATCATTAAGTTAGCTGGTGCACCCCTGGCCTCTGGCAGAACCCAACCCAAAGGACCTTCCAGAACCATCTGTCCTCACCCTGCCTGAGGCTGCACTTCCCAGTCTCTTACTGTGTTTCCTCCTTGACACCTGATCATTTGCATGGTTTCCTGACAGAGCCTCATGTGTACTCCTTGGAGCTAACTCTGGACCCTACTGCCCTGCAAGTCCTGGGCACCCACCCTGTGCCTCGCCTTTGCACACTTTATATGTGTCGTCCCATTTACATTGCACAACCCATTCTACAGATGGAGAAGCTGAGGCCCAGAGACATGAACTGCCTACGGTCACCTGGCCTGCAGCCAAGATCTGTCTGACCCACTGGGCTGCGCTGCCTCTCTGGTCCTGACTCCACTGCGGTTCGCAGTTGTCCTGATGTCACAACCCCATCCCTGGGACGCCCTCCCGAGTGTGCCCCTCGGGGGAGGTATCCTGGGAGATGCACGGGGGTCTCTCCGATGTCCCCCCCACAAGGATCTCCCTGTGGAGAGAGCCCAGGAGCCAGTACCGGGTGGGCACCTGATACATCTTTGCTGAAAGAAAGGCGGAAGCCTGCTCTCGAGGCAGGCAGAGCGGGCATGCCTCCCTGCTTGCCTGGCGTTCGTTCTCCTGAGGGATGCACAACGGCGACACTTTCCCCGAGGGGCAGGCAGGCAATCCAGATCCTTCCCTGGAATTTGAGTCTTGAGCAGAACTGACAAAGATTCTTTGCTTGACCAAACTTTAGTCGGACACCTGGCCCTTTTCCTAGGCCTGTCCCCGCACCTCTGCAGAGAGCCCCATTCTAGCAAGGACCCTGCTGAGCTGGCTTACCCAGAATCCCCCCTTGTCCTCCGTATGTGATGGGGTCCCTCATCGTCCCCCTCCCCCAGGTAGTGTCTGGACCCCCCGGCTGCCTTCAACAAGAGTCCTGCTGGGTCAGTTTTGCCAAAATCCCCCTCCGCTCCGATGTTCCCTTTGGTACAGTGGTTCCCCATCGCCGGGGGGACGGGTTCCAGGACCAAATCTTGGGATGCTCCATTTCCTTAAGTAAAATGGTGTCGTATTTACACGCGTCCCCGGTATACTTTAAATCATCTCTGGATGAGTTCTAATGCCCAATAACACAAATGCTATATAAATAGTTGCTATACTGTGTTGTACATTTTCATAATTTTTTGTTGTATTTTTATTTTTCATTTATCTATTTTTTCTCCGAATATTTTTGACGGCAGTTGGTTGAACCTGTGGATGTGGAGCCCACAGATACAGAGGCCGACTGTAACTTTCCACCCGCCGGCCCCACCCTGCTCTTTGGCTACAAATCCGCACTCACCCGGGCTATGTTTGGAACTGCACCCAGTTCTATACTGAGGTTTCTTTTTCCCTAACTCAATAGTTCCACATAAAACCTGTTTTTACTGCTTTAACTATTGCTCAGTTGTGAGTTTTTTTTTTTTTTTTTTTTTTGATACTAAGTCTCACTCTCTTGCCTGGGCTAGAGTGCCATGGCATCATCCTAGCTCACAGCAACCTCCAACTCCTGGGCTCAAGCAATCCTCCTGCCTCAGCCTCCCGAGTAGCTGGGATTACAGGCATGTGCCACCATGTCCGGCTAAATTTTTTTCTATATATTTTTAGTTGTCCAATTAATTTCTTTCTATTTTTAGTAGAGACGGGATCGCTTTTGCTCAGGCTGGTTTCGAGCTCCTGAGCTCAAACAATCCGCCCACCTCGGCCTTCCAGAGAGCTAGGATTACAGGCGTGAGCCACCGCGCCCGGCCTCAGCTATGGTTTTTGAAAGAACGAGAGCCTAGAGAAGGCAATGCCACAGCAACGACCCCAACTCGGCTCTGCCTCAGCCACTGGCCGGAGGGCTCTGGCTTCCCGGTCTCCAGACAAGCCCTTGCCTGCGGCCAACGAGCCCTCCTGCCCTTGGGGACTGCCTGCCTGGCCTCTGCCGCTTTCTCACCAGTCTGCTGGATCTGATCCACAAGCCAGGGGCTCTTACGACCTAGACCAGGCGAGCTGGTTTTGCATACAGACACTGGCTCAGGATGGGGATGCTTGGAACTCTCCATGCGAGGCCTGGCCTCCTGGGGCCCGTCCAGGGGAAGGAGGAGCCGGGGGCCCAATGTTCCCTCCCTCCACCGCTGGACCTCACCACCCACACCCAGGCCCCTTGGAAATCGCAACTTTCCTGCCGGTATCTTTCCTGACCTTCTTTTCCCCCAAAGAAGGCTGTGTACTAATTAGCTAAGTAATAACGTGGCGAGACTATGATTCCTCATTAGCCGGGGAGAGAGCCTCTGCTACATGACTGATACGCATCTACGAGGAAATGAACTCCAGTGCAAGGACTTCCTAATCAAGATTAATGAGGAGGTGGGGGGGGAGCAGGGGACCCAGAACCCTTCAAGGGTCTCCAGGGGCCCAGGGGTCTATACTAGGCAGGGGGGTTGCAGAGCGGAGGGAGGGAGACGAAAGGTCACAGGGCCAGTCTGAGAGGTCCAGGCTCTCCTTAGGCAAAATGAGCTCCTAAGTGAATACTGAGCACATTCTACTGTGTCGCAGAGAGGGTACTGAAATGAGTAAGCCAGAGCCTGGCCTAACTAGGTAGATAATTACGGCAGAGGGAGAAGGGTGAGCTGAGGAAGGGAACCGCCAGCAACTATTGAGCACTTATCATGTGCTTGGCAACATCCTAAGTGCTTAATATGTATTAATGTCTTTAATCCTTACAACACAACTATTCCTGGCCTCAATTGACAGATAAGGAAACTGAGGTATGGAGAAGCCCTGCAAATAGGCCAAGGTCACAGAGCTAGTAAGAGATGCAATGCAGATACACACCTGTCATGGCAACTGTGGAGTGTGACCTCCTAAGCGCCGTCCACAGCAGCCCGGTGAGCACACTGTGGCGGTGGCGGGGGCAGGCGCGGGGTGTGATGGGAACCCCGAGGTAGCCCTCAGCGCTGCCCGAGGTTCAGAGAGCAAGAGCCTTTGAGCTGGGTCTTGACAGATAAATGGGGTCTCACCCAGTGGAGACTTTATTGACTGATTCATCGATTGATTCATTCATTCAGCGAATGAATGCCAGACCCCACGGGAGAGAGTGGAAACACAGCGCCAGACAAAGACAGGCGTGGAATTCCCAATGCAGGTGGAGAGGCCGAGCAGATAATTACACAACCAATTTGTCCGCCCCAGGGCCGGGACCAGGGTCGTGCTGCAATTCCGAAAATGAAGGTCTCCTTAAAATCGTGCACCAACGATGTCCCAGTCTGGCCTACCCAGGCCTGTTATTTGGGGCTGCAGAGCAGTGAAACCCCATTCGCGGAGCCGAAATCTGTGGCTGGAGTTCAACCTGTAGCTAAATACTCACCTTCGTCAGGTGGCTCTGGGGTCCTGCCTGCCGCTCGCCAAGGCGAGGCCGTGGACACGTGAGCTTCATTTTTTCCCCTTCCACGTCCCACACAGCTTCTAACATGCCCTTTAGTGCCCCCAGCAAAAAAGGGTCATTCCTACCGAATGGAGAGGATTCTCCATTAACCTCCTTAAAGAGGCTTTGCCTTTTGTTTCTCTCTTCCCGAAAGGTGTTAATGTCTACTGAGCTCAGCAGAGCGGATCAAACTCAGCGCTGCGCTCCAGCGCTCTCACCACCCTCCAGCGCTCCGGCACCTCGGCGTTGGAGGGCTGGAGGCCGAGAGGTCCCCGGAGCACGGCAGAGATGATCCCCTGTGCCTCTGGCTCCGCCTCTTCTCCAAGCTCCCCGCTCCGGGGGACGCAGCACCCAGGAGTCGATGCTGAAGCATCTCTCGTTAGGGGTAATGGGGCCGCATCTGCTGTCGTTTCCCCTCTCTTCCTTCTCTGGCGCAACAACTCCTCGGGGGTTTGCTTGGCTGACCCAGCTCACGGTGTCCAATCACCACTTCCCCTCGGGTGACCCCGCGAAGCCAAGAGGCGGTGGCGAGGAAGTCCCGCAGGCTGCTTCGGAGACGGTGCCCAGTGGTCCCCGTCTTTTGCATTTGTGTTTTTCCTCCCGTTGAACATAGGCTGCTCCTAGTGACTCGCTTCTAATGAACAGAAGAGGGGAAAAGGGATCAGATGTCACTTCTGGGATTAGATTACAAGACACTGCGACTTCAGTCTCGCTGGCGGTCTCTGGGGTCCCCTCCCTTGTGGGCTCTGGGGAAGCCAGCTGCCGTGTTGTGAGCCGCCCCACAGAGAGGCCACCTGGTGAGGAACTGAGGGACCTCCCGCCCCAGACGACAGCTCAGGAGAAATTGAGGTCTCAGCCCAAAAGGCCGTGAGCAACTGAGTCCTGCCAACGACTGCTGGAATGAGCTGAGGAGCAGGTCCGTGTCCCGCCGCTGAGCCGTATGACGATCGCGGCCCCTGGTGGGAAACCCAGAGCCAGAGGACCCAGCTAAACTGCACTGGCTCCTGACCCTTGGGAACTGCCAGGTAGTAAAAGTGCATGTGTGTTAAGCATCTAAGCTTTGGGGTAATTTGTTACGCAGCAGTAGCTGACTAATGCAGGAAGTGAACAGGAAACGGAGCAACACGTGCGGCGGAAGATATTCCACAGGTGCACAGGCCCGCAAGAACCGTGGGTGCCCACTGCGCAAATGAGCACTCTCAGAGGCCGGATAAATCTGACATCCTAGTAATAATTCGTGGCTGAGCTGGGTCCAGAACTCGGGCCTCGTGGCTCCCTGTCCAGGACTCTTTCTGCTGGAATGGAATTTGTCGAAGGTTGCTATGTTATTTCTTTGAGATTTTAAGTGTGGATTTAGAAAATGCTTGCATCTCTCTCTGCGGATATGTTGAATGTGTTTAAATGTGTTCCGTTTGT
>CAUYSK010126015.1:0-15179 GCA_963575035.1 Avahi laniger
CAACACATAAGTGCATATATAAGAATTGCATCTATTAGATATTGGGCAGGGGGGAGGGGGGAGGAGGGAGGAGGGGACGGGTATATGTGTACACAAAGAGTGCAATGTGCACCATGCAATGGGATGGACATATTTGAAACCCGGACTGACGGGGGGAGGGGGGGCAAGGGCAACACACGTAACCTAAACATCTGTACCCTCATATTATGCTGAAATAAAAAAAAAAAATCTCTGCCTGCATCAATGTTATAAAAAATATTTTACTACATTTTCTTCTAGAAGATTTATGGTTCTAGCTTTTACATTTACGTCTGGGATCCATATGAAAGTACTTTTTGTATATGGAGTGTGGTAGAAGTTGAGGTTTGGTTTTCTCTGTACAAGTTTTTATTTATTCTAAGAAAAATTTGTTTAAGCACCTTTTTTTCCCCCTCATTGAATTGATTAAGAACCTTGATTGGACATCGGTTGGCCTGAAATGTGGCTGTCTGTTTTTGGATTCTCTATTCTATTTTTTAATCTATTTGCTCTATTTTGTACACTTAACACTGTGCTGTCTTGATTATAATAGGTTTATGTTAAACCCTGAAATCAGACAGTGTAGGTCCTGAAACTGTATTCATCTTTTTCAGAATTGTTGCAGTTCTTCTAGATCCTTTGCAGTTGCACATGGACTGTAAAATCATCTTGTAAATTTCATCAACAAAACTACCTGGGTTTGGATCCCATTTGCATTACATCTATAGATAAATGTTAGTAGGATGGACATACTGATAATAGTAAGTCTCCCAATCTGTAAAAAGGATATGTCCCTCCATTTCTTTAGGTCGTATTGAACCTCTCTCAACAATGTTTTGTATTTTTTCTTTGCAGATTATTTACACATCTTTCATTAGATTCATTCCTAGAGACTTGATTTTTTAATGCCATTCATTGTAAATTGTATTGTTTTTAAATTTCACTTTTCAGATCCTTTGCTACTAGTATGTAGAAATACAATTGTTTTTAAAATTGATTTTAGATTCTTTTATCTTGCTAGTCCCAGTAGTGTTTAATAGCTTCCATAAGATTTTCTACATACTTAAAGATGTTGTCTGTGTAAATAGCATTTTTAATTCTTCCTTTCTAATTTTTATGTCTTTTATATTTCTTTTCTTGCCTTATTCTATCAGCTAGGATTGATTGAAGTGATAAGAGGAGACATTTTTTGTTTCTTTCTTGATCTTAGGGAAACTCTTTCACCACTTAATATGAAGTTAGCTGTAAGGTTTTTGTTTCATGGTTTTATCAGACTAAATTCCCTCTGTTCCAAATTGCTGAGCTTTTTTATCTTGAACAGGTGTTGACTTTTGTCAAATGCTTTTTCTGCAGCTATCAAAATGATCGTATGTTTTTTTAATTTTATTAATGTAGTAAATTACATTGACATTTTCAAACCAACTTTATATTCTTAGAATATGCCACAATTAGTCATGATGGATTTTCTTTTTCAGACACTGCTGGATTTGATTTGCTAATATTTTGATAAAAATTTGTGCATCTTTGTTTTATGACAATTTTCTTTTCTTATAGTGTCCTTGTCAAATTTCAGTGTCCATTTAGCTGGCCTTATAAAATGAGTTGGGAATTATTTTTTTCTCCTCCATATTTTGAAAGAATTTGCTTAAGACTGATGTTTTTCTTCCTTAAATGTTTGTTTGAAATCATTTAGACCTAGAATTTTCTTTGTCAGAAGGATTGTTTCCTCAAATTATATCATAAAACTTTTCAGTCATGCAGAAATGTTGAATAAACGGTACAGTGAACACCCAGGTACTCATCACATTGATTTTACAATATTATGTTTGCTTTATCATGTGCTTATTCACCCCTCTTTGTGGAGGCCTTTTCATTGTGAAGTACTTTGAAATCACAGGGCTATTTAGATTTTCCATTTTTTTTCTTGCATTACTTTGTCACTTTCGTAGTTCAAGAAATTTGTTCATTTTAAAATGTAAGTCGTCAGATTTCTTGACACAAATTTTTTTTTACTGTTGCCTACCTAATCATCCTTTTAATATCCACAGGCTCTTTCATTCCTACTGTTGTTAATTGTTTTCACTCTGGTTTTCCTTCATCAGCCTTGTTAGAGGATTGTCAATTCTCTCGAACATTTTTGAAAAAAATTGACTTTGATAACTTCATTGTTTGTTTCCCTATTGTTTTTTTCATTTATTTATCTATTATTTATATATTTATTATTTCATTGATTTCTCTGTTTTTCTATTGTTTATTTCATTGATTTATGCTTTTATTTTTATATCATTTTCTTCAAATTATTGATTTAATTTGCTCTTCTTTTTCTAACTTGTTAAAGTGGAACGTAAGGTCATTGATTTTAAACCTTCTCTCTTTCCTAATATAAGTATTTAAAGGTTTAGTCACATTTCATAAATCCTTTTTAAAAATTATAGTAAATTTTATTACACATTTGTAAAATTTGACCTAGTCTGAATAGAAAAAAGGGATGAGGCAGACCAACAGTGATTGAAGACTTCCTTCATGTTAATGAAGGAGGCGTATACCCATTTTACAGGTGAGGAGACTAAGAGTCAGGTTAGTTCGTGCCTTGGCCAAGAAGCCATAGTAAATAATGGGGCTGGGATTTCACCTCTAGTCTTTTTGGCTCCAATGACCAGAAAGCAAGGTAGAACTCCCTGCTGCTGCCCAGAAATGACAATCTCTGGAATGTGGTAGCAACATGAATGACAGCAATGATAACAATTATTTGCCTCTGCAGAGTATTTGAAATTTTGCAGTGTCCTCACCTCTTCTCCCCAATCTGTTCTGACAGCACCCCTGTCATGATCAGTATGGGTGTGTGCACCCCTGCAGAGGTGGAATGTGGTGAGAGAAGAGACCTTGCTTGTTTTTCTAGGGTGCATAGGGGACACTGAATTCTCTTTTCCAGATATTCAAGGTGTTTCTCACTCCATAAATATTCATATGACATTTTATATAATCATTCAGTTTGAAATATTTTCTAATTTCCCACTTATGTTTTTCTTTCTTTTGACTTATAGGCTGGTTAGACATATCATGCTTAGTTTCTATATAATAGAATATTTTCTTGATACTTTATTGTCATCATTAAATATCACCTAGATACCTGTTGTTACCATTGTCATCAGAAACATATCCTGTATGAGTTCTATCCTTTGAAATGTACTAACTCTTGTTTTATGGCCCAGCATATGATCTACATTGGTTTCTTATGCACTTGTAAAGAATGTGAATTTTGCATTACTGGGTGTGGTATTCTGTAAATGTTAATTAGGCCAAGCTGATTGATAGTGATGTTAAGATATTCTATGTCTTCATTGAATTTTTTTTCTTCTTCTACCAATTACTTTCAGAAGGTGTTAAATTCTCCCACTATGTGGATTTGTCTATTTCTCCCTTTAGTTCTGCAACTGTTCTTTCATGTATTTTGATATTCTGTTTGTAGGCACACACATTTAAATTGTTATGGTTTCTTTATGAATTGATACTTTTATCATTATGAAATATCTCTCTTCTCTCTGATGCTCTTTGTCTTGAAAGCCTACTTTGTATAAGTATAGTCACATAAACTATATTGCTTAAGGTGTGCATGGTTTACTTTTTTAAACTGTTTTACTTTCAATTTGTTACTGTGTTTATATTTCAAGTCTATTTATTGGAAGCTGCATATAGTTGGGTCTTTCCTTTTAGACCGATTCAGTCAGCCAGCTCTTTTTAAAATAGTGTCTATTTATAATATATGAAATTATTGATAAGATTGGATTTAAGCCTGCCATTTCATATATGTTTTCTATTAGAACCATCTATTCTATGTTTCTCGATTCCTCCTTTTCAGCCACCTTTTGGGTGGCATTAGTGTGTTTGAGTGTTTCATTTTGTCCCTCCTATTAGCTATATTGCTTTGTACATAAGCATTTAGTAGTTTCTCTAGAGAGTACAGTATACATCTTGAACTTACCAGTTTTGTTTCAAATAATCTTATGCTACGTCATGAACAATCTAAGAATCTTACAGCATATAACTGTCAATATATAAATATATGTTGTCATATATTTTACTTCTCCATATACTATGAACCCTACAACTTAATGATATTATTTTTGCTTCAAACAGTTTATAGTCTTTTAAAATAATTTAGAAATACACATATATTTTTGCTGTCATTTATTATATGATAAGTAAGACTTTTGTATTTATCATCGTTTTACCTTTTCTGGCACTCTATTCCTTTTTGCATATCTGGGCTTGCATCTTGTTTCAATTGCCTTCAACCTAAACATCTTCTTTTAGCATTTCTTTTGCTGCAATTCTGCTGGAGAGGGGATACTCTGAGCTTTTAACTGACAAGAATGTCTTTCTTTAAAAATTATTTTTGTATTTTCATTGTGGTACAATATATGAAACAAAATTTTGCATTTTAACAATTTTTAAATGTACAATTAAGTGACATTAATTACATTCACAGTGTTGAGCAACCATCACCACTATCTATTTCCAAAACTTTTTATCACCCCACACAGAAACTCTGTGTAGCCATTCAGCGATAACTCCCCATGCCCTGGTAACTGCTAATCTGTCTCTATGGATTTGCCTATTCAAAATATTTCATATAAATGTAGTCATACAATATTTGTCCTTTTGTGGGTGCCTTATTTTACTTAGCACCATGCTCTGAAAGTTAATCCATGTTGTAGCATGCATCAGAACTTTTTTCTTTTTTATGGTTGGATAACATTGCATTATATGTTTATATCACATATTGTTTGTCCATTCATCTGTTGATGGAAACTGCATATAGTTGTGTTGTTTCTACCTTTTGGCTATTGTGAATAACTCTGCAATTAACATTGGCGTACAAGTACCTCCTTGAAGAAAATGTCTTTATTTTACCTTCATTTTTGAAGGATAGGTAAAGATGGAAGATTCTAAGTTAACATTTTTTTCTTTGGGTACTTTCAAGATATTATTTCATCTTCTGGCCTTCATAGATTCTGATGAGACATCTATAAATATTTTTAAAGTAGCAACTTTTTGTAATGTACTGTGTCCTTTCCACTAGGTATTTTTAAGATTTTTTTGCAGGTTTGGCAGTTTGTGCTATGCCTAGGTATGGTTTTCTTTGCATTCATTATGCTTGATGCATATCAGGCTTCTTGGATCTGTTGGTTGATTTCTTTCATTAATTTTGGAAAATCTTCAGCCATTATCTCTTCAAATATTTCTTCTTCCTTATTCCCTCTCTGTCTTCTTCTAACCCTCAGTTACACATTTGTCAGACCATCTGCTACTGTCCCTCAGATCTTAAATGCTGTGTTCTTGTGTTTTTCCTCACTTGCTTTTACCTTTTTGTGTTTCAATGGATGCTTTTTATTGGCTGACCTTTTATTTGCCATGTCCAGTCTGTTTCTAAGTCTCTCTAATGAGTTCTTCATTTGTATATATTTTTATTTCTAACATTTTCATTTATTTCTTTTTTTATAATTTCCATCTCTCTGCTGAAATCTCCCATTTGTTCACATTTTCTATTTTTACCACTAGATCTTTTAGCATGTTTACCATAATTATTTTAAAGTCTGATAATTATAACATCTGTGCTATCTCTTAAGTCTGCTTCTGCAGAATTTTCTCTTGTGCATCAGTTATTTTCTTGCTTCTTCTCATAATTGATTGAATGCCACACATTGTGTGTAAGAAAAAAAAAAAACACCAAAAAGCCTGTAAGACTGAAATAAAGAAAATCTACTTGTAAAGAATGGCAAAACCCACCTGCCAGGCACTAGTGTCAGGGTCTCATGCAATCCGATCTGCAGTTGAGCTGGATAGAGGCTCTGTTGTGGCTTTATTTGGCTTTGGTTCACAGTGACTTCAAAGATTTTTAGGGTAGTGTCAGGTCTTCCTATTCCCCAGGGCCTGTGATGGGAGCAGTGACAAGACCGCACACGTCTTTGTGGTTTACAGTTGAGCTGCCGCGCTTTCTGAACCATGTTGGCTTTTAGCTCACGGGGGATCTGTCTTTGCTGTACAGTTCCACCATGACTTTCTAGGTTTTCAGGAGGTCTCTCTCCATTCTGCCTCCTGTTTCTGGTCCTTGGAGAACAGGGGTAGCCACACCAGGAAGCCTCAGCCATGGGGGCCTCAGAGGGATTTCTCAGTTCTCTTTCCCTATCCCTCCTTCACCCTGCACACTCAGGTAGGGTCCAGGGCGAAAGTCATGGCGCGTACAGAGTGCTCCCCGGCTGGGGCACCTCGAGATTTGAATGTCACAGCAGCGCATATGCAGCAGTTTGTTCAATGTTAGGCTGACTCCCCCCTAAGCCCACATCTACCATGCAAGCAAGCCCTGCTGGGAGCCTCTTTCTCCTAGGAAGGGCTCATTGCTTTCTGGAATTTTGCTCGTTTAGATTTCTTTGATTCCTTAGCCCTTTGATGGATTAAAAGAAAAGAAAGAAAAGAAGAGACACTATGATTTTGTGGCTTATCCCACTTACTGTTAGGGTGAGGGGACCGGCTCTTGGAATGTTCTGCATTCCAACTGTAGTTGAAATTCCCCTGCTTTCTTTTGGCTTGTCTTTCCTGACTCATGTTTTCTAAGAGTTTCCATGAACGTAAGGTAGATCCTTGCTAAACATTTCTCGTGGTTTCTGTAGTCAAGTTTGGTGTCAAGGGCATGCTGTCCAGACGGGGGCCAGTGTCACAATGGATAACACGTCTGACTACAGATCAGAAGAGTTTGCTGTTCCTGAAGGTCGTTTTTCCCACAGCAAAATCTTTTCATACACCCTACTGATATGACACTTACCACTGCCATACATGGGTACTTGAATGAGGAACAAATGACTGGGGCCGGTCTGATCAGTTGCCAAAAGAGAGACTATGTGAATCGCCCTTGGCTCACGCTAATGCAATCTTGAACCTACTGAGAACAGCCCTCATCTCCTCCCGGGAAGAGCCAGAACTCACCCCGAGTGGTTTGCTGATGTGAGTGGGCATTGTTCCTGTTCCAGGTTCCACTGCCCAGTTCTCTACCCAAATCAGAGCAAACGAGCTGTGAGATGCCTCCCTGCCCAGAGCCCATGTGGAAACCTGCCTTTCCCATCATGCCTTCTTCACCCTTCTGCTGACATCTTTCCTCCTGTATCGAATACCCCAGGGCACAGCACACCGTTGACTCTCTTATCGTGCTCACATCCTCTGCACCCCACCTTTGGAATTAATAGACAGCCCGTTCATGCCACAGACATGTATAGAACACCTTCTGTGTGCCGTGTGCAGATCTAGGTACTTGGCGTAGCTCTGCAAATGACACAGACAAAATCCCTGCTCTATGGAGCTTCTATTCTAGAAGGAAAATACTCATTTTACGTATCTTCGCTCACGGGAAACCTGTGAAGTAGGTTCTTTTATTGTTCTCATTTTCAGATGCGAGCATGCAATCTCAGAGGAACTGAGTAAATTGCCCAAGGTCTCCCGACGTGATATGGACGACGTCTGCAGGAACAGAATCCATCTGCAGTGCAGAGGGGCAGTTTCCTTCTAAGCCTTGCCGCCTTGCTCAGAGGACACAGTTGCCCTTCTTAGTTCATCTCCAGGGCAGTAGAATTGCTTGACAGTCTGTGAATCTGGGCTCTGGGATTTGCCTTTCTTCGGTCTAAGTTGCTGTTGCCAGTTTTTGACTGTTTGTGGATATTCATGGGCATTTTAATTAGGAATCGGGGGAGAAGTCAGATACCATTAGTCTGCCGCCAGGACAGCTTGGGAGTCTCTTAGGCCTTACTTAAGACTCAGACTACGTGAGTGGACCAAAATTTGGGCTCACTGCTTGTGACAGAAATGTTTGCTGCAGTTTTCTCCGAGGGACACAGAGTACAGGTGGACTGGGCCATACGTTTTTGTTTAATCCCAGTTCTCAGGGTAGCTGCAGAGCACACCACTTTATGAGCATCCCACCAAAAATAATCATTGCTCATGGTGAACTCTGAAAACAAACATTTATCCACAATTTTTACTAAACATATGCTTTCCTAACACCCCATCCCTCCTTCCCCCAAGCTTCGGAAAGGGCAAGCACTTAGAACAACTGGCAAATGATGAATAGATTCTTCCCTCATTTTCATACCTATTCATTAGCCGGGATTGCCATGGCAACCGTACCTTCAGACATAGACCTGTGGGCCCCGCACAACTTCATTTTGGAAACTGTCTAGAAGGCTTGTGCTGCTCTCTCAGCGCTTGACAGGTGAGGAGAATTTTAGGGGGCAGGAAGAGTTTAGAGGTTTCCAATAAGTAAGTGGCAATTATCAGGTACTGGGCACAGCAAGGAAAGCATTTTGCTGGAAAAGTCTGCAAAAGTATCGCTTTGGTTTCCTGCCTGCCTGTCCCTGGGAGCAAAATCATTAAATGCAAAGACAATGGGTGTGCTCTTATTACAGTAGTGTCACCTGTCCCCTTGGACACATGCCTATCTGTGCGAGATCCTGGTTTGTAAACACATACACACACATTTCTAAAGAATGTGTCCAGGGAAGGCAAGACTCCTTTGCAGGGAGACAGGGCTTGGGAATAGGGAGAGAGTGAGAAAGAGAGAAAGGACTGAAGACACTCAGAGGGATGTTCTCAACTTGTCCCTGTCCTTGGCTGATCCAGTATCCTGGCTCTCTGTAGTGACCTTCTCGAACCCCCTTCACCCAATCTGGAAATGATTCCAGCTCTGCAGATGAGAGATTCCAGGGGATAGCGAAATAGCCTTCGAGGGGCAGCTGCCCAGTGCTGTTTTCCCAGCGGCCCTGGAGAAGAGGGTGACAGCTGGACAGACACAGCTCAGCGCAAGTGTCTTTGCTTTATTCTGGTGCCAGTGCTGCTGCAGTTTTGCATTTTGAAGTGAGGTCATCAGCCTTAAGCTTTCATCCCTGAAGATTTCCACTGATCTTGCTTACATATTAGCCTAGAACAAAGCCTGGCATTTCGCAGGTGCTCAAGAGGTACTTACACAATGAGTGAATTGGCCTTATCTCTGCTGGGCTTAATCCTTCCTCCGCTCCTGACACCCCCACCCTGTGCGATAACCTCCTTTGGCCATAAGTGCCTGTGCCCTGTGCTCCCCAGAGGCATCGCCCTCTGATCCTTGAGTATTTCCACCTCCGAATGTTTGTTCTCCCTGCTGTTTAGCTTCCCCACATCCAGATGTTTCTGTGTGTGGAAATCCCACCTCCCACAGCCTGAGGCCTTCGGGGACAGGGCCAGGGCTTGAGATTTAGGGTCCAACAAAACTATCCCTTGGAAACATCCAACTCGACCGTGAGACTCTACCAGTGTCCCAGGGAGTCTGAATAAATCAGTGCAGGGTCGGAGCTGGGCAGGGCCGGGCCTGGGCTTGGGCAGGGACAGCCGGACAACACAGGGCTGAAGCTGTCAGGCCAACACGGGGCTGGCGAGGGGACACCGATTCCCCACCTGGTGTTTGCTGAGCACTTTCTCTGGAGCCTTCACCCTTTAAGGTGGGCTGTAGACTAATAAGGCACAGCATTCTCTAAAGATAAGGAAACTGCTTCAGCTGAACTGAAGTGTGAGATGTTCCAGTGTGTGCATTTTAACTTCTGGCCTGCTTGCCAGTGTTCCTGCTTGTGACAGTTAATTATATGTATCAGCCTGACTGGGCCACAGCGTTCCTAGGTATTTGGTCAGTCATTGCTGTAGGTGTTGCTGTGAAGGTGTTGTGGGCTGAGATCAACAGTTAACCTGCAGACTGAGTGAAGCAGGTCGATTGCCCTCCGCAGTGCGGGTGGGTCTCATCCCGTCGGTTGACGTCCTGAGCAGAACAGAGAGGCTGACCTTCCCCTGAGCAGGGGAAACTTCCTCCTGCCTCACTGCTTGAGCTGGGACATCAGTCTTTTCCTGACTTCAGACTCAAACTGAGACATTGGCTTTTCTTGAGCTTGGAGCCTGCTGAGAATTTTGGACTAGAACCACACCATCGGCTCTTCTGGGTCTCCTGCTGACGTGGCTGGAAGTAATTCCTCTGTCGTTCATTTTCATGGCATTGAATTGATAGCTGTTTTACAGCACGGTCCCTGTACATGGTAGGCGTCCCCCAGCGTTTGTTGATTGATGGAATAAAGGAACGCCCGTGGACTGGGCAAGTAGGTTGTGAGGGTACCAAATCCGATGCCAGGTTTCCTGTAAAATAGGTAGCTTTGCGGATCCATTTTGGCAGGGGGGACTGGCCGCAGTCATTGAGGTGGCCCCGAAGGATCCCGCCCCCGTTACTGGGACACTGCCTCTCCTCTGAGACCTGACCTGCACTGCGTCATTTTTGCTCATGAGTCCAAATGTGATATTTTTCTTCTCTGAACACGTAGCATGATCTTTAATATCTTTTCTCTGGTCTGTCTTCTCAAGTAACCAACCAAGGGCTGGTCTTTGACTGTGTCATCTAGAAAGATTAACGCGGTAGTCGTACTCCTGTTTTACCCACTTGCGGGATGGTCAGTTTCTTTAGGGCAGGGACCTGGCATATTGACATTTGATTCTTCACAGTTCTTAACCAATCCCTTGCACACAGTAGGTGCTCAGCAAATATTTTCTGAAAGAGGGACTAAATGCAGTGCTAAAATCACCTCTTATGTTCACAGAGAAACACTTTTATGATTCCCCTTCACCCCTCCTCGCCCCTTCCAGGGCAATGTTTAACACCCACACTTGCGGTCTGGATTTTTAGGTTTTCAAAGCCACAGGAAAGTAGAAAGAAAGCAGGACTTTTTGGAGTTTTTCTAGTTTTTTTTTTTTTTCTAATTGTGGTAAAATTTACTATTTTGACCAATTGTAAGTGTATAGTTTAGTGGTATTAAATAAACACATACTGTTTTACAACCATCAACACCATCCATCTCCATAACTTTTTTCTCATCTTGTAAAATTGAAACTCTGTACCCTTTCCCCAATAACTCCCCAACGCCCTTCACCCCCAGCCCTTGGCAACCACTGTTCTTTCTGTCTCTATGACTTTGACCACTCCGATACCCTATATAAATGGAATCATGCACTGCTTTCCTTTTTGTGACTGGCTTATTTCACTTAGCATAATGTCTTCAGGGTTCATCCACGTTGTAGCATGTGTCAGAATTTTCCATCCTTTTTCAGATTGACTGATAAGGAGGTGCTTAGTAACACTTCCATCATTTTACTATTTGTTTTCTATATGCCTTATAGTTTTTTGTCCCTTATTTCCTGCATTACTGTCTTCTTTTGTGTTTAGTTGATATTTTATAGTGAAATGTTTAAATTCCTTTCTCATTTTTTGTGTATATTTTGTACCTATTTTCTTTGTAGTTACCATGGGGATTATGTTTAATATACTAATGTTATACACTCTAATTTGGATTTATACCAGCTTAACTCCAATAACAGACACAAATACTGCTCTTTTGCATCTCCACGCCACTCCTTTCAGTTGCTAATGTCACAAAATTACATCTTTATACATTATATGGCCAAACCCATAAACTAATAATTTAAAAACTGCATTAGCCTTTTAAAGTATGCAGAAAACAAAATGCAGAGTTACATACCAATGTTACGATAATACTAGCTTTTGTAATTGTCCATGTATTTATCTTTACTGCAATTTTTATTTATTCATATGGCCTCAAGTTACTGTCTATCTAGTGTCCTTTCATTTTACCCTGAAGGACTCCCGTTAGCATCTCCTTCAGGGCAAGTCTAGTGATGACAAACTCCCTCCACTTTATTTATCTAGGAATGTTTTAATGTCTTCCTCACTTTTGAAGGACAGTTTTGCTGGATGCTAGATTCTTAGTTGAGAGGATTTTTTCTCTTAGCATTTTGAATATATCAGCCTTCTGGCCTCCAGAGTTTCTGATGGGAAATCTGATAATCTTGTTTAGGGTCTCATAGGTGACAAGATGCTTCTCTCTCATTGTTTCAAGTTTCTCTCTTTGTCTTTGAAAAGTTTGGTTATTATGTGTCTTGCTGTAGGTCTCTTTGAGTTCATCATCGATGGAGTTGATTGAGCTTCTTGGATGTTTATATTAATATCTTTAACCAAATTTGGAAAGTTTTGAGCCATTATTTCTTCAAATATTCTGTCTGCCTCTTTATCTCTCTTCTCCTGCTGGGATTTCCACAGTGAGTGTGTTTGCCTCCTTGATCATGTCCTGCAGATGTCTTGTGGTCTGTTTGCTTTTCTTCTGTCTTTTTTCTTCCTGTTTCAGAGACTTGATAATTTTTGTTGTCCTATCTTCAAGTTTGCTGATTTCTTTCTTTTTCCTACTCAAATCTGCTCAAATCACCCCCCTAGTGAATTGATTAATTCCATCTTCTTCATAAGTTGTTTTCTTGACTTTCTCCATGTCTTCATTTACTTCTTTAAGTGTGTTTAAGACAGTTGTTTTAAAGTATTTGTCTGTGAGATCCACCATGAGGTTTTTTTTGGAGACAGTTTCTGTCAATTATTTTTTTTCCTTTGAATGGGTCGTACTTTCCTGTTTCTTTGTATATCTTGTGATTTTTTTGCGAGAAAACTAGACATTGAATCTAATAATGTGGTACCTCTGGCAATCAGACTTTTCCCCCTTCACCTGGGTTTGTTGGTTGGTATTATTGGGTTTTTGTTTGTTTGTTTTCTTTTTATTGCTGTAGGCTGTCTGTGTGCCAGTGATCAGCCTGAGGTGTAAATGTAAGGTCTTCTCAGATCTTTTCTGAGCCTGCACCTTTCCCAGGTATATGTGGTCTCCTTCTGTTTTCTCTTGTGTGTGTGATTGCTTTTGAATATTCTAGTCTTTAATCTCTGGCTTCCAAAAGGGAAAAAGAGAAAAATGAAAGGGGGAAAAATAATGCTGACCCTTTAAGTCCCCGGAAAGTCACTTCAGCTACAAGAAGAGGGGCTTGCAACAATGGGTGGGGGTGCAACAACAGTGGCCCCTGCCTCTTTGTCTGAACTCCTGTGATCAGAGCACACAGCCCCTATATTTGGAGAAGAGGGTGCTTTTCTGCCCAACCTGGTTCCTGCTGGCTGCATACAAGCTGCTCCAAGAACACTTCCTGCCATGGAGCTGGGAGTAGGGGACTGATAGCTGCTCCTGTGCTCAGAGCTGAAATTGACGGAAATTAACTGCAATTTACCATCCAAGCCTTTCCCTGGAAGTTGCAAGCTTTCAACAGCCTGGAGTTCCAAAATAGTTACATAGGACAAATTCTGCCCATGAAATTGGTGCCCACGTGGAGAGGTGGAGAGACAGATTCCTAGTCCTCCCTACTCTGCCATCTTCTCCATCTAGTTCTGTTTTGACCTTTGGAGTGAGCACCACCGGTCTTCACCTTGGAAGCACGTCTGTTTTATTTCACAACAAGCTTCTTGAGCCAAACATCCAACAGGACTCAAAAAACTTGAGCCACGGGCAGGGGAGGAGCCTTACAAAAACATACCACAAAGTTTGGTCCCCTCAGACTGAAGTTGCAAAGATGAACAGCAGACAAGATTAAAATCTATAATATCATAACTGTAGAGCATTAACTCAGGATTATGTCTCATATTTGGAAATTGATCCCTTGTGGTCTTTCCCTTTGGTTTTAAATGAGAAGTTTTGGATACAAATTAAGTCCCATTTCATAGAGCCCCAATAAACTCAGAAGAAAGAAGTAGGTGCTATGAAAGGGTTCCCAAGCAGATTCAGGAATCACAAATAACCATGAAGAGCAGGTGGGATATATTTACTATTCGAGGTTGCTTTCTGAGAGGAGAACCTGGCTGAGTTTCCAAGGCTTCCATAAACAACAGGACACTGGACCAGGTACAGCTTCAGAGGCCTGTGGCAGTTGGACAGATTTTCTGCCCCAGGGCTGCTGAGGAAGCAACGTAAAAGTGAGGACCTCGTGCAAGCGTTCTGCTGAATTTTGGGAGAATAAAAGATGAGAATGGATGAACTATTCTGCATGCCTAACAGCTTGTCACCTTCAGCTGCCCTTCCCTTTTTATATGTGTTGTTATAGTTGACTGACCAAACTAGTCTTGACAGAGAGGCTGTTTTCTTTGTAGTGACAAGGGTTTTTCCTAAAGCAATTAGAAAATATCAGGTAGAAGGGAAAATAGGATGGATGGGGGCCAGAAGAAGTTGCCTGGAGACTGTCAGGCGCTGGGACTCCCCTCTGGGCCCCACAGGATTTGGGGACAGATGCTGTGCTCATGGGAGGGGACACTCCCAGTGTGGGCCTCGGGACATCCCCAAGAGGTCATAATTGGGCACTCCCTCCCTTTTCCGAGTGCTTTTGCCCTCATTGTGCCACTTACATAATTCCTTACTTTATTTATACTGCATGCCGTTGAATATGCATAAACCACAGAATCATAGGGTCTCAGGGCAGAGGGAAATTGGGGAGAAGTGTGGTAGGCTGCACAAGGGCAGGCCACCAACTCACCCCTGGAACTTGTAAATGTTTCCTTATTTGGAAACGGAGTCTTTGGAGATGTGATTGAGTTAAGGATTTGGGGGAAGTTATTTTGGATTATCAAGAGTGGGTCCTAATTGCAATCCCATGTTTCAGTATAAGAGGAGGCAGAGAGAGATTTGGAACACACACAGGAAAGAAGGCCATGTTTATTGCAGCACTATTCACAGTGGCAAAGATATGGAAGGAAACTAAGTGTTTATCAGTGGACGATTGAATAAAGAAACCCTGTTACATACATGCAATGGAATACTATTCAGCCATAAAAAGAATGATATCATGTCTTTTGCAGCAACATGGATGGAACTGGTGGACATTACCTTAAGTGAAACACTTCAGACCCAGAAAGACAAATACTGCCTGTTCTTACATAAAAATTGGACCTAAATAATGTGTACACGTGGAAGTAGGGTGTGGAGTGACAGACAGTGGAGACTGGGAAGGGTGGAGGCTGGAGAAGGGCGGGTGGATGATGAGAAATTACTTAATGGGTACAATGTACATTACTCCAGTGACAGATGCACTAAAAGCCCTGACTTCGCCACTATGCAGTAGCAACAAAATTATACTTGTACCCCATAAATTTATACAAATAAAAGAAAGAAAAAGAAGAAGAAAAGAAGGCCACCTGAAGATGGAGGCAGAGACTGGAGTGATGCAGCCACAAACCAAACAAA
>CAUYSK010126016.1:0-59181 GCA_963575035.1 Avahi laniger
CAAAAATCAACTCATGATGGATAACAGACTAACAACTAAGATGTGAAACTCTAAGAATTTTAGAAGAAAATGTCGGAAAAACCCTTATAGACATTGGCCTAGGAGAATAATTTATGAAGAAGACCCCAAAGGCAATCACAAAAACAACAAAAATAAATAAATGAGACCTGATCCCATTAAAAATCTTCTGCACAACCAAGTAAACTATCACAAGAGCAAGCAGACAACCTACAGAATGGGAGAAAATTTTTGCATGCTACAAATCTGATAAAGGGCTGATAACTAGAATCTATATAGAACTCAGGAAAATCAGCAAGAAAAAATCAAGCAACTCTATCAACAAGTGGGCAAAGGACATGAACAGAAACTTTTCAAAAGAAGATGGACTAATGGCCAGCAAACATATGAAAAAATACTCAACATCTCTAATCATCAGAAAAATGCTAATCAAACACACAATGAGATATCACTTGTCACATTGAGAATGGCCTTTATCAAAAAGTTCCAAAACAATAAATGTTGGCATGAAGGTGGAGAGATAGGAACTCTTATACACTGCTGGTGGGACTGTAAGCTAGTAAAACCTCTGTGGAAAGTATTATGAAGATACCTCAAAGAGCTACAGGTAGAACTACTATTTGATCCAGCAATCCCATTACTGGTCATCTACCCAAAATAACAAAAGGCATTTTATAAAAAAGACATCTGCATCAAAATGTTATAGCAGCACAATTCACAATTGAAAAAATGTGGAAACAACCCAAGTGCCCTTCAATACATGAATGGATTAATAAAATGTGGTATATGTATACCATTGAGTTCTACCCAGCCACGAAAACAATGGTCATCTGGCACCTCTTGTATTATCCTGGATAGAGCTGGAACCCATTGTACTAAGTGAAGTAACCCAAGAATGGAAAAATAAGCACCACATGTACTCAGCATCAAATTGATATTAAGTGATGAACACCTAAGTGAACATATAGCAATAACATTCATTGGATGTTGAGCAGAAGGGAGAGGGAGGAGGGAATGGGTATATACACAACTAATGGATGTGTTGCACACCGTCTGGTTGATGAACATGCTTGAAGCTCTGATTTGCATGGGTCAAGGGTAATATACAGAACCATAAACATTTGTACCCCCATAATATGCTGAAATAATAAAGAAAAATAAATTAATTAAAACTAGTGAAATTATAAAAAAATAAACAAAATAAACAAAATGATAAACAGCAACACCTTAATAGCTAGGGATTTCAATACCCCTCTTACAGAACAGAACAGATACTCCAAACAGAATATAAACAAAAAAGCAATGGAATTAAACAGAACACTAGAACAAATGGGCCTGACTAACATTACAGGAACATTCCACCGAAAACCCACTGAATATACACACGTTTTTTCATCAGCTCACGGGACATTTTCTAATATTGACCATATCCTAGGAAACAAAGCATGTCTCAACAAATTAAAAAAATAAAAATTATACCATGCATCTTCTCAGACCAGAATGGAATAAAATTAGAAATCAATTCCAACAGAAACTCTAATCTCTATGCAAAGTCATGGAAACTAAACAACATGCTGCCGAACATTTATTACATTATGGAGAAAATCAAGATGGAAATCAAGATTCTTTGAACTACATGATAAAGGATACACAAGTTATCAAAATCTGTGGGACACAGCTAAAGCAGTCCTGAGAGGAAAATTTATATACATAAATGTCCACATCCAAAAAACAGAAAGATCCCAAATCAACAATGCAATGAACCATCTCAAAGAATTTGAAAATGCTGAGCAAACCAACCCCGAACCAAGAAGAAGAAAAGAAACAACAAAGATCGGAGCAGAATGAAATGAAATTAATAATAATAAAAAAAGAGAAGATTAATGCAACAAAACGTTGCTTCTTAGAAAAAATAAACAAAATTGACATTCCTCTTGCTATATTAATGAGAAGAGTAAAATAAAAGACTCTAATAACCTCCATCTGGAATGAAAAAGGAGAAAATACAATTGATGCAACGGAAATACAAAATATCATCTATAATACTATATAAATCTACATAGACATATACTTGAAAATGTGGGGGAAATGGACAAATTTTTAGAAACAGCCTCTTTAGGCTCAATCAGGAAGAAGTAGAATTCCTGTATAAACCAATATGAAGACCCAAAATTGAAACACCAATAAAAACCTTCCTAAAAAGAAAAGTTCTGGAATAAATGGTTTCACACCCAAATTTTACCAGACCTGCAAAGAAGAACTGGTACCTCTCTTGAAGAAATTATTCCAGAAGATCAGGAAGGAAAGAATCCTCCCCAACACGTTTTATGAAGCCAACCTCACGCTGATATCAAAACCAGGAAAAAAAGAAAACCTCAGACCAATACCTCTTATCAACATAGATGTAAAATTTCTCAACAAAATGCTAGCAAACTTAATTTAGGTGCCATTGAGAAAATGATCCATCACGACCAAGTGGGCTTCATCCCAGAGATGCAGGGATGGTTTAGCAAACACAAATCTCTCTTTTTTTTATTTCAGCATATTATGGGGGTACAGATGTTTAGGTTACGTATGTTTCCCTTGCCCTGCCTCCCCCCTAAGTCCGAGTTTCAAATATGTCCATCCTTTGGGTGGCACGCATTGCACTCTTTGTGTATGCATATACCCGTCTCTTCTCCCCTCCTCCCTCTTCCCCCCTCCCCCCTGCTCAACATCCAATAGATGTTATTCTTATATGTGCACTTATGTGATGATCAGTTAATACCAATTTGATGGTAATTACATGTGGTGCTTGTGTTTCCATTCTTGGGATACCTCACTTAGTAGAATGCATTCCAGCTCTATCCAGGAGTATACAAGAGGTGCTATATCACCATTGTTTCCTAAAGCTGGATAGTACTCCATGGTATACATATACCACATTTTATTAATCCACTCATGTATTTATGGACACTTGGGTTGTTTCCACATCTTTGCAATTGTGAATTGTGCTGCTATGAACATTCGGGTGCAGGTGTCTTTCTTATACAGCATCATTTGCTCTTTTGGGTAGATGTCCAGTAATGGGATTGCTGGATCGAATGGTACTTCTACTTGTATCTCTTTAAGATATTTCCATATTGCTTTCCACAGAGGTTGCACTAGTTTGCAATCCCACCAACAGTGCATTAGTGTTCCTATCTCTCCGCACCCACACCAACATTTATTGTTTTGGGACTTTTTGATAAAGGCCAGTCTCACTGGAGATAAGTGATATCTCGTTGTGCTTTTGATTTGCATTTGCCTGATGATTAGAGATGTTGAACATTTTTTCATATGTTTTTTGGCCATTATTCTGTCTTCTTTTGAAAAGTTTCTGTTCATGTCCTTTGCCCACTTTTTGATAGGGTTGTTTGATTTTTTCTAGCTAATTTTTCTGAGTTCTAAATAGATTCTGGTTATCAGCCCTCTGTTGGATTTGTAGCATGCGAAAATTTTCTCCCATTCTGTGGGTTCCCTGTTTGCTCTTGTGACAGTTTCTTTGGCTGTGCAGAAGCTTTTTAATTTGATCAGGTCCCATTTATTTATTTTTGTTGTTGCTGTAATTGCCTTTGGGGTCTTCTTCATAAATTCTTCTCCTAGGCCAATGTCTAGAAGAGTATTTCCAACATCTTCCTCTGGAATTCTAATAGTTTCACTCCTTAGATTTAAATCTGTGACCCAGCGTGAGTTGATTTTTGTGAGAGGTGAGAGGTGTGGATCCAGATTCAGTCTTCTACATGTGACTATCCGGTTTTCCCAGCACATATGCTGAAATTTAAAAAAAATTAAAAATTAAAAAAAAAGAAATCTTTCCTCCCAATCTTTTATATTATATGGGATGATGAGAAGAGGAAGGAATTGGGGGGGTCTTGGTCATATTAATGTGCTGTATCAACATCTTAATTCTTTAAGCAGTGAAAGCTTCTCTTTCTCAAATATGCTTGATCTATATAAGGCCATGCATCAATAAAAGTTCCTAAGATATGTCAGGCAAAAAAAAAAAAAAATGAAATGAGAACCATCTACATTACTGAGTCCACTGATCCAAGTGCTAATCTTGGAGATACACCCAGAAATAGCATTTAGTCTGAGCACCGTGTTGCAGTCAGGTTGACACATAAAATTAATGATCACATAGGTTAACATCTTTCTACAAAATAGAAAGTGCCTGTCAAGAGACTTGCCATTCAGGAGATGACTACAGCTCTGATCTGGGACAGGCCAAGGCAGTCACAGATTTCTCATGAGACATTGCCTTGGATCTGTGACGGTGCCTGGATGAGCAGCCGGCAGACTCTCTGAAGCTCTGTTCAGTATAACATGGCTGGGGGAACTTAGCCTGAGAATCCCCGAAGCAAGTGAAACGGGCATGTCATGGCCAAAAGATTCTCCCTAAGACATCTCCAGCAGATCTAGCTTTCAACAATGCTCTTTCCCGCTGCAGCTTCCAAGATACGCTCAGGAATTTTCCTAAGTCACCAAATGTGGCATCTTTTATATCAGTTAGTTTTAAGTCATGGAAATAAGACTTTATTTCCAGAGTTTCCTGAATGGTAGGTGTGTCAGTGGCCTTTCCTGGTAGTGGCTGGTGGCAGTCCCGGTTTGAGATAAATCCCTGTCACCTGTGTCGTGGAGAAGGCTTGCTTTCCTTTCTAGAGTGGGACTCCATAGCCTGCTTTGTCTTAAGTGGTTTCAGATCATAAATTAATAAGTTAAAAAGTTGGATCAGCCTGTGCCCCTGTTTTACACCCTTGTGGAAACTTTATATGTCTTTAGAAGACCCTGTCTGCTGGTACTGGCTTTCCTGGAATTACAGCGCGAGTTCTGCATTAAGAATGAATGTGGAAATGCGTGTACCTGACCCTAGAACAATTCTAGCGTGTCAGGGCAAAGGATGATAAAAGCCCAATAAAAACATCACAGACAACTTGTCTTGTCCTGGGATGATTTCTCCTGGAGGTGAAGAGCATAACACCGTGGTCTGTGATGGAAGGAACTCATTCACAGCTGGCTTGCTCCTTATGTGACACAGTGGTCTGAGGAATCCAAACTTGCAATTTTTCAAACAAGTACATGGTGTGCAGCCTAAGTGTTATGTTCACTAAGGAAAGTGGTCTGCTATTTTGGATAATCTTTTTACAAAAAGAAAAAAATTATATTCACGGTACAACCAGATAGGACTATCCTGACAGAATTATCAGTATCTCACAGTGAAAATGTAAATGGGCACATCTTTCATGCAGAATAATTAGGCAATTGATATCTAAAGCCTTAAATATACATATTAATATTTTTCTAATGAGTAACTTATGGGAATTTGCCTAAGGAAATAGAGATGGGGACAAAAATGTATCTGCAAGTATGTTCAACAGGGCAAAAAAACTGGAAAGAACGTACATATATAAAATAAATATTCCCCCCTAGATACATACACATATAAATATATACACATACAACAATGTGAAACATATGTCAAGATATTTAATGATTGTGATGAAAGATTATGTATGCTTTTAATTTTCATCTCAATTCTTTCCTGTTTCATCCAAATACTATAATATAAATATAAGAAATTAATACAAGCAGAAAAAATGCTATTAAAAAAGAAAAATAGTCACTTTTTCCTAGATACAGAATATTCTCAGGATAGTAGGGAGCCTTGGCTGGGGTTGGGGTAACTAATTCCAATAGGAGTGCTGGTTCCCAATGAGTACACAGGTAAAATTTTCTAAGGTTTCTCCCAAACTCCTATCATCACCATCAGACACTGCTCATTCAGAGGGCGTTTAGCAATATTTTGTATGTGTCCTCCTGTCTTTATCAAAGAACACGGTGGTTTGGGGCTCCATCCTAGAACTCTTTGGGGACTCCAGAGCAGACCCTGTCAGCCGCACCATGGAGCTGACTTCCAGGCTTCCCTGCAAAGGATTTGCTCCACTGAGGATTGTACAAGTAACATTTAAAGAGTCTCACAGATGAGGCCATGTGTCCAAATGCTCTGCACAGATCTCAGTGGGGCAGTGTATGTGTTTAGACAAATCACATGCATTGGACCAGGAGCAGATCTGAATCTGACAGGCAAAGGCTCCTGCCTGCCCCGTGAGCCCAGCGGCTCAACAACAGCAGCACCAGGGCTGATGAGATAAGGAGACACGTCAGTTCTCGCCCAAGCTGATTCTTCCAGTAAACCTGTGTCCTTCCTCCCCGCAGGGCTGCCGCTGGCTCCTAGGGCTGTGAGTGTTCTGGGGACCAACTCCTTCTCTTACCCGCCTGCGTCTGAACTAGGTATCTCACCCATGTGGGATTTCTGTTGAAAATCTAGTGGCCACACTACAACTAAACAATGATGATAAAAAAATGATACTACTCATAACAGCTGATGTTTATTGACTGCTTACACATATGATGTATTTAATTTTCATAACGAGTCTTTCAGATAGATGTTATCATAGCCCCATTTTGCAGATGAAGAGACTGAGCCTTAGAGGGGTAAGCGGTGTCTTAAGAGTCGCACAGGTAGTGGGCAGCAGAGGCAGGATGTGAACATGGGTCTGTGTGGTATTCTTCAGTCCTGCGATCATCTTTCTGTGCCTACCTTGTAGCCCTGTCACTGGGGGTCACCACTCCAGCTTTTCCTTCTATGCAAATGGCTTCCTATTAAAAAACAAATTTATTTTTTTAGCACATATTTGCACACCTCTAATTTGTTGGCTGCTGTACTAGATACTTAAGTATATTTGAATTTCTCAAATCTACACATGAAATCAATGAAATAAAAATGCCCTTTAATTTTTTTTTTTCAAATTGCCACCCTCTACTTGCCTTCCTACTTCTTTTATCCTTTTCTTAGCCACATTTCTTAAATGTGATGTCTACACTTGCAATGCAGCTTTCTGCAATGTCCACCTCATCTAGGAACTGGCCCCGATAAATGTCACCAGTGTTATCTTTGTTGCTAGAGCCAAGGGATACTTACTGGACCTTATTCTTGACTTCTCTGTCTGCATCTGATGATGCTGACTGCTCCCTCAATGAACATCTTTCTTTCCTCTTGGTTCTGTGAAACCATCTGCAAACAGCTATGAAGGATCTAGGAGATTTTACCTTATTTGTAGACTAACAAGTTAGACTGCTACAGTTTCATAGATTCTGGAAGAAGACACAAGACTCCTGGGTCAGAGACAAAGGACTTTGTTATTCACCACACAATAAGCAGCATAAACGTCATGTTATAGTCAATTTCACTTGTCCCTTCCCTTTCCCAACACATCCCCCAAGCCCCATGGGGATGATGTGGGGGTGGATCCAGTGGATGTTTGCACACAGTAGGTCTGCATCATAGCTGAGTAATCCCATGCTTAGAAACCCCCCATTTTCCATTAATAGCTTTATTGAGCTATAATCTACAAACCATGAAATTCAGTATATTTGATGGGTTTTGTATTTTTATAGAGTTGTGATAACATCATCACATACTCTATCTTTTCTACTACTTTTCACCTAAAAGTAATCCTAGATCAACAAACAGCTCCTTTAGGGCAACCCAGTGGATGAAAATCTAGCTGGAAAGAAAAAGCTGCATTCTCTCACATTCTGTACCTACATCTTCAGAAAAGACTGTATTTTCTCAAATGTATCTGCCCCTAATGCCTGGGCCTGTTCTTCCGCCATCCCATGCAACTCACTTCTGGGGACCCTAGCCAGCTCTGACCTAGAAATTTCGCCACACACACTTATTCTTTCTGTGTCTTCTCTCCGCCCATCCTGGGTTCACAGCCTTCAGGATTAATTCCAGGCCATCTTGGCCCCCACACTCTGCTAGCAGCTGGGAGAAAGTGGTGAAGGGCAGACTCACTTCTTGCTCTCATGGAGCTTACCTTCTGGTGGGAAAGATGGATGGTGAGCAACTAATCACAGAGGTGACTGTTTCCTCACCATGTGATGAAGCTGCCAGGGAGGAGGATGGACGATGGTGAGGGCAGAGCAGGGCAAAGTGGGGAGGATTATGTGTATCTGAGTGCCCTCGGAGAAAGGGGCCTTTGCATGGACTCTGAGAGCTGAACCAGGTGTAGGCAAAGGGAGATGTTGTCAGGCAGGAAGAGGCGCATGTGCAGGGCTTTCACCACCCACTTGTCCTCTTTGCTCAGGGCTTATGGCTCCCTGTGGGGCTTATGTCAATCCCTTCCTGACTCTGCAGGAGTTCTGAACCCAGAAATCAACCCCAAATGAGCAGCCAGCCATGCATGCAGTGGGCCTAGGAAGGGTTTCAGTATAGCTAATCAAAAACAATGTATGCATACTTTCATTTCTTCTAACTTTCAATAAAGAATAATCAAAAGCTATTCTTTTGAGACTGCTAAAAAGGTACGAATATGGTCTTAAGAGAATCAATGGGGGAGATTTCAGCACATTTCCAAATGTCACGCTCTGGCAGCAGTATACCTGAAAGTGAAAAGAATATTCATTACATGAGAATTGTGGGAATGTCACCCAAATATTTTCTGGCCAGGAGATTCCTGGAGCAATCAGAACAAATTTCAGTTGGAAATCCTGGGCCTGATTTTATATTATGTTATATTTTTTATTTTATTTTAATGTCAGAAGTTCAGACCAGCACACTGAAGGCTTCCAGGACCCTGTATTAGAGTATCTCCTGTAGACCAGGTATAATATATGTTGTGTGAAACCAGAAAAAATTTCCTTTTATTAAAGACGACAATGTATCCACTTCAGCCAATTACACATCAGTTTCAAGGCTTCCTACTCTTTCTGAAATGACAGCAATTTTTACAGGCCATGTCCTATCTCTCTGTGAAGGGAATAATGTCCTAGCACTGGAGGAGAGTGGATGGGGAATTGCAGAATGGCAAGACCATTATGGATTCCCTGACAGATAATCAGGTGGTGGGGAAACAGCGCTGTCTGTAGCATCAGATGTGACTCTTGCCTTCCTCTCTAGGTGGATGCTGAAGATAGAGAGGTCTTGCCTGTGGGTGGAAGGATGCACATGTGCCAGGGACAGAAATATAAAGTGTTGGTTTTTATAGCCCCTGTTCTTCCAAGGAATATGTGCTCTCTAACCAAGTCAACTTATCCACATCAAACAAAGCAAGCCAAGGGAAGGTGGAATTTGAGTTGTTTTTAAAGAGCGAGGCAAGCAGATGAAAGAGGGAAAAGGGAAAAAAAAAAGAAATTTCAAAGGCAACTGTTTCCATAATGAGAGACACATGGGTATCAAATGGGATTAAGCAGAACCACCGATTAGGCTGTAAAATGCCTTTGTTCAATTTAGAGCATGTGTTCCCTGTGGATAGATGAATTGGAAACACTGGCTCACCTTCTGGGAAAATGCAGCTCCATGGGCATGTAGCAGATAGGGCCTTTAAGGCATAGCAAAAAAGGTGACCTTCCTCCAGGGGGACTCAGCCTACAGTCACAAGACTCATGGCTTTGCTAATACAGTGTGGGTTGGATTTGGGCACCCCTCACCTTGCAGCTGGGCATTTTGGGTGCAGTGATCAGTTGCTCAACTTCAGGAAGTGGTCCTAGATTTAAGGAACTTTCCCATTCATGTGTTACATGGTCTTATTTGGCCCCTTGCTTCCATCAAAGAACTAAAGATTACATTAGCCTTCAAGTCCGTGAAGAGCCAAGATAAGGTCAGCAGCATTAGGATCACTTGGGAATCTGTTAGAAATGCAAATTATCCATCCTCACCCCAGACACCCAGAATCACCCTTCATGTGATTCTCATGCATGCTAAAGTTTGAGAACTCCTCAAACTCACCCAACCTATGACATATTGGATATGCCATAACTTAATAATATATGAAAAGAATCTGATAGCCAAGAAGCTTGGAAGATACTTGGTTGCTTCTTATATATTTCTGACTTAGAGATTCCCAACGTTTCCAGAAAGCTAGGCATCTGGGCTTGTTTCACAGCATTTCTCAAACTGTTTTCCGTGGCGTAGTTGTTTTCTGCAAGATGGCATTACATGTTCTTTGAATGGACAAAGTAAGTTTCTAGAATGGAAACTTACTGCACATTCTACCCTGTTTTCACAGAGTCATTAAGTATAACTGTGTACTGTTATCTACTGGATGGGAGGTGGGTGACGTGATTAATGTCTCAGTCTCTGGAATCAGATCACTTGGATCCAAATTCTAACTCAGCCATACAGCAAAGTCATATAAGGTTGTGCTACTCCTAGTGAGACTCCTCAGCCAGCAGCAGCGGCAATACTAGGGAGCTTGCTAAAAATAAAGAATCAGGATCTGTGTTTTTAACAAGATCCCTAGGTGATGTGTATGCAGTAGTTTGAGAAGTTCTATAACCTCTCTCTGCCTCAGTTTCTTCATTTGTTAAACAGGAATATTAATAGGACCTCGTACTTTATCAGGCATCACAATCAACACCAGGAGGGTTTTTTAAAACAAAAATGGCGTGGGCCCACCCCTAGAGTTCCTGATCTATTAGGTCTAAGGTGGGGCCAGGGAATTCATGTTTCTAATAAGTTCCCAAGGGATGCGAATGCAGCCGCTTTAGGGACTGTGCTTTGACAACCACTGCTCTAGATTATTCTAAGAGCATTTCTCTTTCCATGCCAACCCTGTTTTCCTTCATGAAGTTTATTATTTCAATGCTCGACTTTGTTTTACTTTTTTTTTCTGTTTTGTTGGAATCTTAACCCAACCTATAAATTCCTTTGGGCAGAAATTATACCTTCCATATTCTACACTCTCTCATTTTCTGTTTTGTAAAATACTGAGTACATTTCTGGTGTGATTAATAATAGAATAGGGAAAGGCGAAAAATCTGAAGCTACCAAACCCAATAAACAACACTCACAATATCTACAAATGGATATCAGCCCTGGAATTCTCTTAAAAATTTATATTTCTGGGAAGAAGGGCCAAGGTGGCATACTAGAAGCACCCTGCACAATGCCGCTGTCGTGGAGAGGATCGAAAGTGGCAGATAGATACTCACCTTCAGATCGATTATCTAAGAGAGATCTTTGGGAATCAACAGGGAGGCAATAGGAGTCTCCCAAAGTGAAGGAGAGGGAAGTGGGATGACCTACTCACCTGGATTGGAGGTACTTGGGGAAGGTGCCTGCACATGGGGAACGGACAGAGGAGTGTATCCCTGGATGTCACACGTTCCCTGCAGACATTCTAACTGGAGCTGAGCGAGGGCCCCTCCACAACAGCAAGCCTCCAAACTGATGCAGAGACTGGCCTGGAGGCTGTGCAGTGGCATTGCTCTGGAGAAAAGGCACAGCTGGCTTCCAAACCCTGGGCGCTGTGGCAGGTGCCATTTTGAGGTCCCAGCCCCAAAGCACTCTATCTACCTGGGGGTCAGATCCATAGCTGCTGCCTCTCCCTCATCTCTGCCAGGGAGGGAACAGGTGGGCCAGGTGCTCTTGTGTACCCCATATGCAGGTGCTGCAAACCTACACCACCCACCACTAGCCATCTGGGCAGCACAGCCACTGCCGCAGCCACTTGGAAAGCCCTATTAAGGAAGGAACTGGGCAGGGCCAACACCAATGTAGCCATCACTGCCAGACCTGGACAGATCACCCCACCAAAGGCTGACCCCTCCGTGGGCCAGCCCTGCCACAGTGGCCCCAGGACAACCACAGGGGAACAATGAGATGCAGGAGAGCAGCTGTGCTAAAGGTCACAGTGCATCTACCCTTCTCCTGCCTGGTCAATCTTCTATAGTAGGAGTCAAGCACACCATCCATGGACTTCTCCCTCCCTTCACTGAGCAACAAAGGTCCCAGAGGATAACAAGTGCACCACAAAGCTATCTGTTTTGAATCTAGAGAAGAGGGTTCAGATGGGAAGGAATCATCATAAAAATTTTGGCAACATGAAAAAAGAGGTCTGTCTTGATACCCCCAAAGGATCACAGTAGCTCTCCACCAATGGACTTCAACAAAAGGAGATTGTTGAAATGTCAGATATAGAATTTGGAATATGGATGGCAAATAAGTTCAATAGGATTGATAAGAAAGTTGAAAACCAACACAAAGAAACCAGAAAAAAAAAATTCAGGATATGAATGAAAAATTCACTAAAGAGATAGATAATATAAGAAAAAATATAACAGAATTTTTGGAAATAAAAGAGTCATTTAGGGAATTTCAAAACACAGCAGAAAGTTTTAAGAACAGACCAGCTCAAGCAGAAGAAGGAATTTCAGAGCTTGAAGATAAGGTTTTTGAATTAACTCAGTCATTCAAAAATGTAGAAAAAAGAATCAAGAATAATGAACAATCCAAGAAATATGGGACTATGTAAAGCAAACAAATACAAGGTGTTCCTGAGAAAGAAGAAGAAAAAACAAAAAGCATGGAAAACCTATTTGAGGAAATAATTCAGGAAAACTTTCCTTGTATCACTAGAGATTTAGACATCTAGGTAAAAGATCATTGAACACTTGGAAGATTCATGGCAAATAGGACATCACCAAGGCACATAGTCATCATTCTAGCCAAAGTTAAAATGAAGGAGAAAATCCTACAAGCCGGGAGATTAAAACATCAAGTAATTTACAAAGGAAAACCCATCAGACTAATGGCAGACTTCTCAGCAGAGACCTTAAGAGCCAGAAGGCATTGAGGTCCCATTTTTAATCTCCTTAAACAGAATAACTTCCAGCCAAAAATTTTGCATCCTACAAAACTAAGTTTCATAAATGAAGGAGAAATAAAGTCTTTCCGAGACAAGAAAATGCTAAGGGAATTTGTCACCATTGGACCTGCCCTACAAGATATAATTAAAAGTGCTCTATACGTGAAACAGAAACAATCAGTCAATAGCTACCAGAGTAAAAACACCTGAAAATTAAAACTCCCAGCTCTTATAAAACAGTAACACAAGGGAGAAAACAAAGCAACGAGGTAACAGTCAACATGATGAACAGAACAGTATCTCACATGTCAATATAACATTGAATGTTAACAGTCTTAATGTCTGCTTAAAAAATATAAATTGGCTAAATGGATTAAAAAAACACAACCCACATATATGCCATCTCCAAGAAACCCATTTAACTTGCAAAGATTCTCATAGACTAAAGGTAAAGGGGTGAAAAAAAATATTTCATGCAAATGGAAACCAAAAGTGAGTAGCTATTCTCATATCAGATAAAATAGACTTTAAATCAACAATGATAAAAAAGGAAAAGATGGTCATTATATAATGACAAAGGGATCAATATAATAAGAAAATATAATAATCCTAAATATATATGTACCTAACACAGACACTCCCAGATTCATAAAACAAATTCTACTAGATCTAAGCAAGGAAATAAACAGCAACTTCATAATAGCCAGGGACTTCAAAACTCCACTGACAGAACTGGACAGATCATCAAGGTAGAAAATCAACAAAGAAACACTGGACTTAAAATAGGACTCTAGAACAAATGAACCTAGTGGACATTTACAGAACATTCTACCCTAAAAGTACAGAATACACATCTTTCTTAACAGCACATGGGACATTTTCCAAGATAGATCACATGTAAAGTTTAAAAACAAGTCTCAGCAAATTCAGAAAGCTCAAAATCATACCATGTGTCTTCTCAGACCACAGTGGGATAACATTAGAAATCAATTCCAAGAGGAACTCTCAAAACTACACAAATACACAGAAATTAAACAACCTGCTGCTGAACAATCCGTGGCTCAATGATGAAATCAAGATGGAAATGGAAATATTTTTCTAATTAAATGACAAGATGATACAAGTCTCCAAAATCTCTGGGATACAATAATAGCAGTGCTAAGAGGAAAGTTTGTAGCCTTAAATGCCTACATCAAAAAGACAGAAGGGTCACAAGTTAACAACCTAATGTCACAGCTCAAAGAGCTAGGAAAAGAAGAACAAACCAAATACAAAGCTAGCAGAAGAAAAGAAATAACAAAAATCAGAGCAGAACTAAATGAAATGGAAACCAAAAAGCAATACGAAGAAACAAAAAGTTGGTTCTTTGAAAAGATAAACAAAATTGAAAGGCCACTAGCGTGATTAACCAGAAATAGAAGAGAAAGGACTCAAATAAGCTCAATTAGAAATGAAAAAGAAGACATTAACAACTGATACCACAGAAATATAAAATATCATCTGTGACTATGATGCAAACGTTTATGCACACAAACTAGAAAATCCAGAGGAAATGGATAAATTTTTGGAAAATACAACTTCCCAAGCCTGAATCAGGAAGAAATAGAAATCTTGAACAGGCCAATAATGAGTAGCAAAATTGAAACAGTAATAAAAGAGATCTACCACTTAAAAAGAAGCCCCAAACCACATATATTCACAGCCTCATTCTACCAGACCTATAAAGAAGAACTGGCACCTATCCTACTGAAACTGTTTCATAACATTGAGAAGGCTGGAATTCTCCCTCTTCATTCTATGAAGCCATTATCACCCTAATAACAAAACCAGAAAAGGACACAACAAAAAAAGAATACTACAGATCAATAGTCCTCATGAACATAGACACAAAACTCCTCAAAAAAAAAAAAAATACTAGCAAACTGAATCTAACAGCACATCAAAAGGATAATTGACTATGTTCAGATGGGCTTCATCCCAGGGTAGCAAGGATGATTCAACATAGGCAAATCAATAAATGTGATTCACCACATAAACAGAATTAAAAACAAAAACCATATGAATATCTCAATAGATGCATAAAAAGCATTCAATAAAATCCAGAACCTCTTCATGATAAAAACCCTCAACATATTAGGCATAGAAAGAACATACTTCAAAATAATAAAAGCCATGTATAACAAATACAGCCAACACCATACTGAATGTGGAAAAGTTGAAATCATTCTACCTAAGAACTGGAACAAGACAAGGATGTCCACTGCCACCACTTCTATTCAGCATAGTACTGGAATTTCTAGCCAGAGCAATCATGCAAGAGAAAGAAATAAAGGATATCCACATCAGGAAAGGGGAGGTCAAACTATCCCTGTTTGCTGAAAATAAGATTTTATATCTAGACAACTCTAAAGACTCCACCAAAAGACTGATAGAACCAAGAAATAAATTCAGTAAAGTCTCCAGTTACAAAATCAATGTACACAAATCGGTAGCATTTCTTTATATTAATAAAAGTCAAGCTTAGAGTCAAATCAAGAACTCAAATAATTTACAATAGCTGCAAAGAAAATAAAATACATAGGTATATACTTAACCAAGGAGGTGAAAGATCTCTACAAGGAGAACTATAAAATATTGATGAAAGAAATGGCACAAACAAATGGAAAAACATCCCATGCTAATGGATTGGAAGAATCAACACTGTTAAAATGTCCATACTGCCGCAAACAATTTACAGTTTCAACTCAATTGCTTTCAAGATACCAGTGTCATTTTTCACATATCTAGAAAAAATAATCCTAAACTTCATATGGAATCAAAAAAGAATAGCTAAAGCAGTCCTAAGCAAAAAGAACAAATCTAGAGGCATCATAGGCAACTGACTTCAAATTATACAACAAGGCTGTAGTAACCAAAAAAGCATGATACTAGTGTAAAGGTAGACACATAGATCAATGGAACAGAATATAAAACCCAGAAATAAAGCCATATAGCTACAACCAAGTGATTTTTGACAAAGCAGACAAACGTATACACTGGAGAAAGGACTCGCTATTCAATAAATGGTGCTGGGAAAACTGGATAGCCACCTGCAGAAGAATGAAACTAGATCCTTATCTCTCACCATATGCAAAAATTAGCTTGAGATGGATTAAAGATGTAAATGTAAGATCTGAAACCATAAAAATTCTAGAAGAAAACATAGGAAAAACTCTACTGGACAAGTAGGCAAAGAATTTATGACTAAAACTGGAAAAGCAAATATAGCAACAACAAAAATAAATAAATGGGACTTAACTAAACTAAAAAGTTTCTGCACGGCAAAGGAAATAATTAACAGAGTAAATAGACAACCTATAGAATGGGAGAAAATATTCATAAACTATACATCCAACCAATGACTGATAGCTAGAATTTACAAAGAACTCAAACAAATCGTTAAGAAAAAAACAAATAACCCTATCAACAGATGGACAAAAGATACAAACAAATTTTTTTCAAAAGAAGATATACAAATGGTCAACAAACATGAAAAAATGCTCAATATCATTAATCATCAGGGAAATGCAAATTAAAACCACAATGAGATATCCTTACCCTTGTCAGAATGGCCTTTATTAAAAATTCAGAAAACGGTAGATGTTGGGGCAGTTGCAATGAAAAGGAAACACTTGTACATTGTTGGTGAGAATGTAAACTAATACAATCTCTATG
This sequence comes from Avahi laniger, assembly GCA_963575035.1. Lineage (NCBI taxonomy): Eukaryota > Metazoa > Chordata > Mammalia > Primates > Indriidae > Avahi > Avahi laniger. The sequence goes on from CAUYSK010126016.1 coordinate 16,404, forward strand.
GAAAACAGTATGAAGATTCCTCAAAGGACTAAAAGTAGTTCTAATTTGATCCAGCAATCACACTACTGGGTATCTATCCAAAGGAAAAGTAGTCATTTCATCAAAAAGACACCTCACCTGAATGTTTATTGCAGCATGATTCACAATTGCAAAGGTATAGAATCAACCGAAGTGCCCATCAATTGATAAGTGGATAAAGAAAATGTGGTATGTATATACCATGGAGTACTAATCAGCCATAAAGAGGAATGAAGTAATGTCTTTTGCTGCAACTTGGGTGGACCTGGAGACCACGATCCAAAGTATCTCAGGAATAGAAAAACAAGCACCACATGTTCTCACTTATAAGTGGGCAAGGTGTATATATGGTCATAAAGTGGTGTAGTGGACATTGAAAACTGAGAAGGGGAGAGGGTAGAAGGGAGGCAAGGGATAAAAATATACCTATGAGGTACAGTGAACAGCGTCCTGGTGATGGGTACACTGAAAGCCCGGACTTCAGCATGCAATTCATTCATGTAACAAAAAAATAAAAAAAAAGAAAAGAAAACAAAAAACACGTGTACCCTCCAAATCTATGAAATAAATAAAAAATGTATTTAAGAAGTTTACATTTCTAACAAGTTCTCAAATGATGCTGATGGTGCTGGTCCAGGGACCATCCTTTGAGAAGAACTCACAGGGATTTTAAGAGGATTAAGTGAACTCTTATTATGTAAGCCAGTTATCACAGTGTCTAGCACAAAGTAAGCCCTCAAAAATGTCAGTTAATGTGACTTTTACTTGAAAAACACTCAGACAAATCCTTTTAGATTAAGCAAAATGTTTATCGAACTCACCTACTTATGGAACTCTTTATTCATGGGAGAGATGGTGACATTTCATAGGAAGCAGTGCCCGATTGCAGGAGTGCTCAAGCATTCTGATGTTGCTGGTGTTCTACTGAGGTCAGTTCCCAGCCCCATTTTTAAAAAAAGAATCAGAGACAAACTACTAGCAAATTTCACAGCAGTGGCTATTGGATTTCAGAAGACCCCATGTATAATTTACTATAGGAGAAGGCAGAGATGGGAAGTGCTGAGTAGAACGGATGCTGTTAGCATCCTTGACGGATCTTCTTTGCAAGCCAGTGCCCATAACCCCAAAGCACTGTGTATGTTGGCTGCTGAAAGATCACAGCTCCCCTTGCCCACGGAACTGCCCTCAGTCAAGTGGGAAGTTCCTTCCTCCCCCTGCCTGGCAAGCCATGACCAATGACTGACTGACATGGTGGCTCAAATGCTGGCCCCTTCCCTCAAGGTGGGATCAACTCTGGGGTACACATCATGCCTCAGGGCTCCCTGTGGGATCAGGCTGAAGCTCATCTCCAGCTTTGACCTCATCCTTGCTTGGCCCTGTTCCTCAACCTACCCTTCACTCCTTCACTCGATAAATCCCCACGTCTCAGATCCTGTTTCCAGCGACCACAATATGAGACACCAGTTGTTGGTGCCCACTGGGACATTTGTTCAGTTGGCTCATTGAATTAGAGGGCTGTAAGAAGATTCCACTTTAGAACAATGGACACATAGGCTTGAAAAACTTCCCACAGAAGGAAAAGAAGCATGCCCTGAAATCTCAAAGGAAGGACATTCTGATGTCTGTAAAGTACTACAGGAGCCAAAAGAAAATTTTCAACCAGCCAGATGGTGGACAAGGACCTGTGCTGACACCGTCTGCCTCAGGCTTCCGCAGGCATTCATCCAAGCCATGCTTCTCTTCGGCTTTCCCCAGGACGTTGGCTTTGCTTCACCGTGCTGCTCCTCATTCTCAGCACCTGAGCATTTGCAATCTTGTGCATTTAGACGCTAGCTGGTGTCTTGGTTGGCAGATTTTGCACTTCCACCCTGGCTCTGGGTTCTGGTCCACTTCAGGCTCCTGGCCCTGTGTCTCTGCTCCACTTCTCCCTGTGCCCACTCAAGCCTGCTCAGTTTCTCCTGGGCCTGTATTTCTGAGCCCTTACCTATTTAACAAAATTTCCCCTTGTTTTCTCCCCTTCCATTTTCTTTTCTTTCTCTCTCTGGGGCTGAGACAGTGGTTGAGACCTGTGCTGCTTACATGGTCACTCTGTAAATCCTTTCTCCTTGTCGCCACGGCACTCTGGCACCTGAACCTCTCACCATCTGAGCACCTGCTCCCTGGTCTTCCTATATCCCCCTAATTTCTGTTTCTGGGCTCCTGGGTCCCTGCTCACATGCCTTGACCTCCAGCATCTGCCCACCCTGCTCTGCCTTGTCTTGACCGATCGTACTCATGGGCTCTTCCCAGCTGGGCTTGTCTCTCTGAACTTGACCTCCGTTTCTCCTTGCTGATGGTCTGTCATGGCACTGTTGCCTGTCATGACTCTGGGCCCCGTCCTGCTGTTGCCTGTTCCCAATATGACAAGTGTGATTATCAAAAGGCCTATTTTCCAGAGATTTTATAAGACAACCTGCAATTTCCTATCCTTCAATGGGATAAAGCCTGTTGGTTCAGGAGCTAAATAGAAAAAATGTGAATTGTTCAGGGGGACACTCTTAATCCTCTCTGGTTCTGCTAGAATCTGACATCATGGAGAAGAAAAGTATTAATAGATAATACTCGAGGTGACATCAATATAAAATTTAGACTAAACATGGAAAATGAATGTTTTGCACATAATCAGCCTTTTCTTCTCTGTTTTAGATTCTTATTGCCACTTTAACAAATTCCAAAAATGTAATGGCTTAAGACAAAACAAATTTATTCCCTTACATTTGTGGAGATGAGAAGTCAGAAGTAGGTTTCGATGGGCTAAAATCAAGGTGTGAGTGGGTTGCATTCTTTCTAGAGGGTCTGGCAGTGTCTGGAGGCTGCCTGTATTCCTTGGCCCTTGGCCCCTTCCTCTTCCTTCAAGCCAGCAGTGGCATCACTCTGACCTCTCCTTCGTCCCATACCTCCTTCTCCACCTCTGACTCTCCTGCCTCCCTCTTCCACATGCAAGGGAGCTTTTGATTACATTGGGCCCAGTAGATAATCTAAAATAGTCTTCCAATCTCAAGACTCTTAATTTAATCACATCTTTAAAGTATCTTTTGCCAAGTAAGGTAACATATCCATAGGTTCTGGGGAGTAGGATGTGGGCATCTTTGGGGGGCTGTTATCCTGTCTATTACACTTTTCATGGCTAATTTCATGGTTAATTTGGAGAGCTCTGCTAACACCAGAATGTGCTCTCATGTGCTAAGTGTTTTACGTGCCTCCTCATTCATTCCTCACGGTAATTTCATATGGTGGACACCATTATCAAATCCATTGTATATATGTATATATGAGGACACTGAAGCTCAGAGAAATGAAATCACCTGCCCAAGGTTGCGTGCACTGGGAATTTGTCCTCGTTTGTTTAATTAGCACCCCTATTCCTGTCTTTCCCTAGCTCCATCCCTGTTCTCCTACAGGCATCTAGGTAACTGTAGGCTTCTGTGACCCCTGGGGGACTAGTCACATCCAGGGGAGGTCACCTTGGATTTGGAAACAGTTGCAGATGAGGAGTTTTAGACCAGATTAATGTTTTTTGGTACATTGTTATTTTTTTCTGCCTAGATTATTTTTTTATCCTTAACAGTCAATATTTTTGTGAGCCTCAATTATTTTGATTTCCATAAATTTTATCAAGTGGTTGGTAAATTCAATCTTCAACCTGAAGATTTGAGCTTAATGTAGTCCAGGAATGGGACCTCGTGTATCTTGGAGTCTGATCAGCATTCCATTCATTCTGCTTTCTTCTGCCGGAGCACTGACTACTTATACGGCAGTCTGTTGTCTATTGCCCGTGTTCTTGATCAGTTTGATGCTCTCCAGTTCCTTTCATCTTTGCCTTCTTTGCCATCCGGGTTATTTTTTCAAGCCTGTCTTCAGGTCGCTGATTTTCTGCGACATTGGTTCTGCTCCTTACTCGTAATGGTGTGTTGGATTCTGGAAATGGCTTTGTTTTTCACAATTCTCCCCATGGCTCTTTGAGGTTTATTTTCTTTCTTAGTACTTTTCCTTATCCACTCTCCTCTTAGAGCATGCTTTGTAGACCCCATGTGTTGGCATCACTCTTGGTCTCTCCTTTTTAATCCCCTGGATTTCGTGGCTGTTCAAAACATCAGGTGTTGGAGGCCAAGTCCTCTGCCTCCTGGGCTGCGTGTTTGGGCCACATGCTTTTTCACTCATTTCCTTCCATCCCTTACACAACATTGCTAACTCCACTTCTTCCTCCCCCCACCTTTTTTTCAGTCCTCATGTAAGAAATTGGGAGCAAAAAGGTGGATCCTGGTGTCACACCTGTTGCTCATGTTGTACCTCATTGGGAAATGTGAGTGCTAAAGGCAAGAGAGATGGGGGAGTAGTTAGTCCACATCAGAGCAACACACTTGGGGTTTTGAAGGCAGGAACTGAAGCTGGATGTCCTGCGTTCAAATCCCAGCTGTGCAGCTTCCAAGCTGCGCACTCTTGGGCAGGTGATTTCACTTCTCTGAGCTTCCGCTTCCTCATACAAATGATGACGATAAAAAGCGTGCCTACCTTATGAGTTTTCATGAGAAATAAATGAGAAGGCATGTGTAACACTTAGCACATAATAGTGCTAAGGTGCTATTAGCTTAAAAAAAGAAAGAAAAGATAAAAGTGCTTCTGATGCTATTAATAACTTAGGTTTGAAAATCTCTACCCGAAGCCTCATCACGCACTCATTCCTATCCCCACAGTGCCTTGTAGGGGAACAGGGGGTCCTTTTGGTGACTCATCTTTTCTGAGGCCCTCCCACACATTCAGCTGATCTCTTCTCCAAATCAGGACACATTCCTGGTGTTTGCCAAAATTTCCTCTGCTTCCTCATTGCCCTATTTGGTGAAGGAGCATTGTGTGTGATGTCTGGTAGGTTCTCATAGTGGAGTCCAAGTTGTATCATGGCTTGCAAAGATGCATCCAGGTGTGAGGCAGGTGGTTGACAGTTTTAGCCCTAATGACTTTTCTCCTCTTCCATTTCCTTGTATTGGTTTTTGGTCATATTGGATAGTTTCTGGCAGGGGTGGGGGTTATGGCTGCCTCTTCTACTGCCATGGCTTTTTAAAAAATGCCACTGAGTTTATTATTTTTAAGTATAGAGGCCATATCTGTTTGAGACAGAAAGCCCAGAGAATGCTAAGATCTTCCTCTCTAGTCTGGAGCAAGTCTCTGTTGGCTGCCCTCCGACAGGGGCCTGGGTTACTCCTTGTCTCTTGCTTCATGCCCACTGCCCTCATTTGCTGCCATACAACTGAACACCGTGGGTCTACCTGCCCCTCTTTCCCTATTCTGAGGATTCACTGAAGGAGGCAATGGGACATGACAAGGGTCAAAGCAGGTTGTGCATGTGGTGAAACTGTTTACTTGGTATGGGAAAGGAAGAGGAAGACTCAGGGTGTGGAAATCGTAAGTCATAGGTTTCCCTAAGTCTGAGATGACTATTAAAACACTCCACTTCACTTCTGGGTAAAATGTTTTTGAATTAAGGCAGGAACTGAGGATAAGGTGTTGAAGTTTGAAAACCTGGATAAGGGACTCGTTTGTTCTACATATTTATTTAACCTCTCTGGTATTTGAATTCTTCTTCCAAGAAGAGCAGCAATAACACACTCCAAACAAGGCTGGGAAGATTAAAAAGGAGATTTATATAAAAATACTCAGCTCAGGGGCTGACACATACTGGATGCTCAATAAACATCCATTCGAACTGCATCCACACACATGCACCTTGCCAGTCGTCATAACTCAAAAGTGTGAAAGGGTCTTGTTCAAACTCTGCATATCACCCTGAAAACTTAAGATGCTAAAGACAAAAATCCATGTGCATTCACCTTGATTCTAGAAACATCTACTGAGTTGGGAAGTTTCCAGGCAAGGTTCTGGAAATGAACAGAGGGAAGTCCTGCTTTCGGGAAGCTCACAGTCTAAAGTGGGAAACACTTGAAGATCAAAGTGTGTGGAAAGTTTGCACCGTACATAAAGACATGCTGAGCTTCCAGAAGGTGGTGTGACAGTCATGGGAACTTGCTAGAGATTGTGACAAGCTGAACATGCATTTTCAAGGGAGAGGGGGTGTCCCCAGGGAGATAGGACATTCCAGACAGAGAAAGGAGCACATGGCAATAAAGAGAGGTGGTGAAAAGCCCCCACCCACTCCCTACCCATGGTGACAGTTTGGTGTGGCTCAGAGGCTGTGGGGCTGGGAGCTGGGCTATTTACCCTCACTCCCTAGGACTGGCTTTTCATTCATCAGCCAAGTTTTTGTTGGGTGTATGCTGTGTGTTCTGTGCAAGGGATAAAGGAAAACAGGAGGGAAGAAGATTAAGCACTGCCTGCCAACCCCCAATGCAGGCTGAGCCATGGTGTTTAGGAGGAGCCTTTGCCCTCTCTTCTTACCACCAGGTATCTGCCCTCTTGAATCAACACACTGGCAAAGTTCATTCTTGAGTCAGATCTTTAACCCACCATGGAAACCCTCTTGCAATGGAAAGTCCTGGGCCCCAGGGGGCGAGGATGGGTGGACCTCCGTGCTGGGGGTCACCTGGAAGCCTGTGACACCGTGATTTCTCCTCTTTCTCTCTCCCTCTCTTCTGCAGCAATGGAATGGCAGGGACACAGCCCTCATGGTCACCCGCGTGGTCAACCACAGGCGCTTCTCGGCCACAGTCAGCGTGGCGGACACTGCCCAGCGCAGCGTCAGCAAGTACCGCTGTGTGATTCGCTCGGATGGTGGGTCCGGTGTGTCCAACTATGCGGAGCTGATCGTGAAAGGTGAGTGCCACCAGCCTGTGCCTCTTCCCCAATGGCTGTGGTTCCTGGGTCTCCTCCACTGCCCTCCCTACTCAGCCCTGTTTCTCATCTACTGCATCTTCACCCATCCAGTAGAAGAAGACATGAATTTCTGATTGCTCGGCCCTCCTGCCCCCAACACAAACCTCCGCTGAGGGGATACTGTTGTAAAATCATGCAACGTTGCATATTATTCGAAGTTGAGTCTCACATACAGGAACCATATGTGTAAGCCCGTGGGCTATATAACACAGACGGCATCCCCAAATTTGGCCTTATTTTGTATTTAAAGTTAGAATGAACAAATGTCCTTGTGTTTTGGTGGCACTTGATTGCAGTTTTCTCATACTGTTGTTTCCAAGAGATTTTTAATTGAAAACTGAATACGATGACAATATTTTCACAGGGCTTTTGAAATAAATAATCCCCACCCCACGGTCCTTGATTTGATTCTTTTCAATTTTCTTGTTCTTACTCACCTTGAGATACTGTTTACATGCTTTCCATTAAAATATGCACATTGTTTTCTTTTCTGCTTCTCTTAAGAAGCTGGATAGTCCATTTATTTTTTGAAACCCCATAATCTTTGTTATCATGCTTAATGGTCATATATTATGTCATCAAGTGAATTATCCTATTTTTAAAAATCCTCCTATTTGCAGTCATTTGGGTAATTCCAGGTATTTTTGTCTTTTCTTTCCTTTGTGTATGTAACAATTAACACCTCTGTGCAGTTTTTCTGATGAGAACATTTTTATTCCACTAAACCAGATTATTTCCTAAGGATAAATTCCTTGGAGGTAGACTTGATAGGTCAAAGAATATGAGCATCTTTATGGATTTTTCTTTGTGTCGCAATATTGCTTTTGCAAAAAAACCGTTTGACAGTTTACGCTGGCAACAGTGGCGTATGGATGTACTCGTTTTACCAATGTTTTGTTCACTGATTAAAATTTTAATATAGCATAATTTGGTGAGTGAAATAATGAAGCTGTTCGTGTTATGCCAGCTGTAGAATGACACCCGGTGTGTTTGAAGGAAAAAAACATTGATCGAGCCCCCGAGGTTCCCCTGAGTTGGTTTCCTTGGCCAAAGGATGGGTTGTCGGGAAAACCCTGACCTCTCTTTGCCGGCTGCATGTACGTGGGGGCCTGACCTGACCAGATGGAGGGCTTTAGTCTGGGATTCTCTATCCTGCCCGTCTTGACTCTGTGGATAGTCATGTGGCTGATTACATGTCGTCATTCGGATCTCAGTATAAATGTCACCATGTCGTCCTCTCCTAGAGAACCTCTCTGCCCCCCTCCCCAGCTCCCCTTTCCTGGCAGTCACTTTCTATTACATCACCTTGCCTTCTCTCCTACATGGTTCTTATCCCACTTCAAAGTGACAGTTTACCTGTCTTTATTTTCTTGGTGACTTTCCATCTCCCCTTGTAGGATATAAGCTCTATGAGAGGAGGGGTGTCGTGCTTACAGGAGTACATGGTTCTGAGTACGTGGAGCCGTGTGACATGGCCAGAGTTCGACTGTTCGGACCCGCACGATCCGTCCTTCCCTAAGGCTCAACCTTAAAGGAAGTTGTGGAAAGATGGATGAGTGAATGAGTTATTGGCCTCAACAGGAATTCATTTCATCACCAGAATGCCATGAACCCTTATGCAGAAGATCAACAAATTAGTCATGAGCAGAACAATAGGAAAAAAATCCATCTTTAAATTTTTTTACACGGAGTGTCATTCATATAGAAAATAAGTCATCCCTTTGATTGCATGAGGCTCGTATTGTTGCTGTTTTGGTGCTGTAAGATTGGTTTGGGCGACACAGTGGCCTTTGTAGGCTTTGCAGGTGCTCAGTGAATGTGTGAGTTCCTGAACTGTCCCCCTGCAATGCTCCTTCTACCTCTTTTATGAGGTTGACCTCTCGCACCAACGAATGGAACCAGAAAACTCTCGGTTTATTTTTTTTCCTTTTTCAGTTGCAGGGCAGGGAGCCGTGGAAAGACAAATCTAGAGGCTACTGGGACAGAGCATGCAGCGAAGGATCATTGCCTTTATTTGGAGAAGTAGCCATGGTTTAGCAAGGTAGTGGTTTGTCCTTTGCTAGCTGTGTGGCCTCCATCCCAGGTGCACCAGCTGGGCCTGTTGGTATGTCCCTGCCGCTCTGAAGCCCCTCACCTGCAGCCCGTCCTACTCCAGCTTAGGGAGGTGCCAGGTGCTCCAGGTCTCCACAGTGGCAGTGGTGAATTGGACTCCCTGTGACCTGTCTCCTTTTATTACCCCTTGATGAGATGTGTCCATATTTCTGGCATGGGTTACCACTTTTATTAGTGTCCATTCCTCCCCCCCCATTTTAATATGCAGATGGTAGTAAGCTAGGACCTTGGTGCCTTGAATGTAGAGAAGTCCCTACACATATGTTATCTCGTTTTATCCTAATTGCAGCTCTGCACCTTGGTTTTATTTTATTGTAACTCACATTACAGCTGGGAGAACTGATACAGTTTGAGAAACAGAGGGTCGTCCTAAAGGGGCAGAGCTGGAGTCCGACCTGGGTCTGGTTCATGTTGTTAATACTTCAGCCACACCTGAAGGGCCTGCAGGTTGTGGCCTTGTTGGCAGCTGGTATCACAATGTCACGAGCAGTACCGCGGGGCCCAGAGAGCAGGCAAGCAGCTAGGGCTTGTGGCAGGAGTCCCTGGGCCTCTCTGGATAACTTATCAGTTTGACCCATGCCTGTCCCTGGATGACTCTCGGCTAACTTCCAGGTTCCTGATGAAACACATTTAACCTTTCCCTACACACACACACACACACACACACACACACATTCTCCTACAAGCAAAACAAGAAAATAAAAGACAGAGACACCCAGAAGCAGAGGAAACCGGTCACCCTGGAGTGTGTGCCCAGGGACCCATTTGAAGACAGCAGACTGGAGTGTTTGAGGGAAATGGTCTGATGAAGAATGACTCACTTACCTCTTAAGAGCCCTTTGCCTCTGCCGAGCCAGGATGCTTAAGTACTTAATACTGAAGTATTTGTACTCTTAAAAAAAGAAACAGAGGGAAAAGTATTAATCTTCCTTCCGAGAAGGGAGAAAATCTGAAAAACAAACACAAAAAAAAAAAAAAAAGGATTCTCAAGGGTCAAGTGCTGCCCGTGGAATGGGCTGTGGCCCCAACGTCCTCTTCCCAAGTGCTGGTAGGTTTACACGTCACCCAGACGGGAGAGCTGAGGGGCTGGGAGCTGCCAGCAACCCTGGAACATCACAGAAGGAAACCATGCCTATGTGGTTTCCCTCCACACAGGTTTCCTCCATTTGGTTCCAAGTCAGAGGCAGGAGAGAACTCTGGGGTTGGGATGCCCGGGTTTAATCCCAGGTCCATCTTGTCCCAACTCTGTGACTTCAAACATGATACAAATCTCTCTGAACCTCCGCTCGCTCATCTAGGAATAGGAATATGGGATTACTTCTTTCAGGAGGCATTGTGAGGACTGTATGTGATAATAGATGCAGGAGTTCTTAGAGCAGTGCCTGGTTTTTGTACTGTAATATGTTTGTTAAATAAAATAAATAAATTGCCCATGGGGGTGGAATTTCTTAGGCAAGGAAGTAAAGTGGGGAAGGGCTCCAAGGTTGGGGACAGGACATCTGACCCAGGTGCCGATTTGATTAGCATCTCTGTGGCCATGCAGGAATCATTTAAGGCCTCTGCAAAGTGGGGTCTGGCTGGTGCTCCCTTCCCATGGGGTGATGTGCTGAACAGAAGAAAAGAGGGAGGAAATATAAAAGGGTGGGCTTGGGAACATCTAGGGCATGGAGTCCGTACAGGTCAGAATTTTCTGGGTCGTCTCCTGTGTTCACCACCGATGAGTCAGAAAAGCTCATGCAGAAATCTTGGGACAAAGGAAATGTAGCTGGTCCTGCTTGTCCTCAGCCATGTGGCCGCATGGGCCATCCCTTCCCCTGGCATTACTCTTGCAGAACTCTGACCTCACTGCAGCTGGAAGGTCACCGAGTCCCTCAGCACCCATGTGGGCCAGGAGCCGGAGGCCCCAGTGCTGGCTTCCCTGGCAGGTGCTTACACTGAGTGGAGCAGTAGAGGCCCAGGTTGGGTCTCTGTCTCTCCCCAAACAGCCATGTTCACGGCTGGCTGGCTCGCAGCTCCTGTGCGATCCCGAGATAGTAAAGATTGGAGTTCCAGAAGATGCCGCCTAATTTGAGTGTAGATAATATCAAATTCTCAGGGTGACACACAGGCTGAAATGAAAGCAAAGTGGAATTACTTAATTCTGAAGAGCTGTTTATCGAGTTGTGATAATGTACTTGGATATACATTAGATTACACTGTAATTGAGGTTTCACTCAATTGAAAATTCTGCCCTTCAACCTACCTGTTCCAGACCAGTGCTCATAAATGTTCTCATTCTCTCCCCTGTTTCTGGTTTTCCAAGCATCTTCTATTTCAAGGTGTTTTAGCTTGACTCAAGGACGTGAGTGTCTTCCACCAAAGTTACACAGGTACATTTTGAAAATTTTATAATTCATAAAAAGTTTGTTGTTGAGGGTGATTTTTAAACCAGTCTTCTAACTCCATTGAACAACCTACGAGGTGCTCAGAGTACTTGATCAATATGGGAATTAGTGCCTAGAAGAAATGTAAAACTGGTGCTGATTGTCAGATATTCTGGTTTAAATACTGTTGTAACTTCCTCCCAAAGGAGCTTGGTAGGGTTGACAATAGGAATTATTGATCTAAACACACATGAGCTTCAATCTCAGTCCTGGCCTCAGGTGCCTGGCAATTTCAGCAGATCATGTATTCACCCTGGGGCACATTTTCCTCATCTGTGTAATGGAGGTGGACATACATGTTTGGGTCCTTATGCGAGGGAGATGCTATAGCACATGTATGGATCCTAGTGCTAGGTAGGCACCACAGAATTATTTATTTCTGTAACTGCCAGTAATCATCTTTTTACCATTATTATTAAGGAATGTTGCCCAAAGACATTGTCTATTATTCCTTGTCCTGGCTTAAAGGAATGCTATTTTGTAAGTACTATGGAAATTTAAATTTAGGTCATCGTAAGGTCTTCCTTTTTTGAATTGGGATTGAGGTCATCCAATCCAGCCCATTGGTCCAAGTCAGTTGCAGAAACATTTTACTCACATTGCACTGTCTTTTATTTTTTTTCTTCTTTCTTTTCAAAATATTTTTTCCGACATTTAAAAACTTCTTGGTATTGTACCAGGTTTGGCCACACAGAGCCTGCATTCCTTGGTGGCCCCATGTGGGCGGCATGTGCTCCACAGTTGACCATTGTCCTAACTTGGCGCTTTTCACTCACTCACTAGTCTGGTTCCTGTAGTGGTTTGCATTTACAGCCTCTGGTGCAAAGGTGGAGTGGCTGGAGTAGCTGGTCACTCCTGTCTTTGTTTGCTTTATAAAGATTTATTGAGTCCAGCGATATGTCAGGTACTGGGATAAGCTCATGGTCAAGTGGGAAGAATCGTGCAAACCTATACTGTATGGTCGTGCCGTTTGCATTGGCCGCCTACCACACTACCTCACTAACCCTAACAATGACCCTGTGATGTGGGTGCTGTTAGCACTCTCCTTTTACTAATGAGGGCATGAAGGCTTGTGGTAGAGGTTGTGCAGCTTTCCAAGATCACACTGATTATAAGGGGCAAGGCTAGGCCTGTCTGAGCCTCAGCCATGCTCTCTTTTATACCATAGTCCTTGCAAAATCCAGCAGCAGGCCCTGCATTTGGGTATGAACTAAGGAAATACAGTGGATGCAACGACTGATACAGTCTGGGAAAGTCTGAGAGGGCCTCTCAGAGTGCTCCCATCCTAGCTGTAGGATGTACCTGTACCTGGCAGGTTCATGAGGAGGAACAGCCTGGGTCAATTTTGAGACAAGAGCAGGTGGCATGTTTGAGGCTGGACATGTAGTTAGGAGGACATTTGCAAAGTCTTTGTACTAGAATAGAAGCTGAAACTTTATTCTGTGGGAATCAGGGCGCTCCAATGGGCCTCCATCCATGGCCCATGGACAGCAGTGCACACACTGCGAGGCTGGATCCTGCTTCCAGCTCTTTCCCCTCCCTGGTCCTGCCTGTGCCCAGTGGGACACTGTTGTCAGGCAGCTGGCTGTGGTGCAGGTTTCAGCCTGTGTCTGGAAGAAGAGTGAAGGTAAAGGCATATGGCATTGGGCCCTAGAAGCAGACTGGGGCAGGAGTTCGAGTGCAAGGGATTTATTTGGGCTGCTGAGAGCTAAGACAGGAAAGGAAGGGCAGCCAATAAAGCGGGCATATTCAATCAAGTGACCACCATGGGCATCTGGAGCTTAACCTACTGGGAAATTCTGGGACGCAGTGTGCAAGGGAGTTGGGCATTTGCACTTTAATCTCCTCCAGTGATTGGTTGAGGGCTGTTCCTGGGGTGTTAATTTTCTGGCTTTACTGTCCTGTCACACAGGCCATAGGGGGCCGCCTGGGGCTTTGTGGAAAGCCCACAGCCATTGAGATTCAGGCAGGACAGTCTGGCAGTGGGAGGTTGGCCTGCAGTCACTGCAGTAACAAGGCCTGAGAGATGGCAATGGGACACACAGCCGCTGCTACAGAGGATCCTGCAGCATCTGTGGCCTCCGAGGTGACCAAGACTGCTGGCTCCTGCCTCATCGGTGAGAGCAGCTGCGGGGGGCAAGCGCGTGCTAGGAGAAGAGGAAAGCTAGGACACGCTGTGAGCACTGTGCTTGGACAGCCACTGGAGCATGCCAAGGCTGCCCTCAGAACTGAACTCCGGAGCATCCATTCCTGTTCTCTGCTCGTCCTCAGAGGAAAGGGGAGCTGGAGGACGGTAGCAACCAGTGGTTGGAGAGCAGGCTTGGGGTACAAGAGCCTGGGCTGGAATCTGGCCTTTGCCCTGTAAACTCTGCTTTCTAAGTTTATCCAGCACCCTCCACCCTCCACCATCTCCATTGTCAACATCCTAGAGCAGGGGTCAGCAGACTTTTCCTATACAGGGCAGGACAGTCAATAGTCTCAATAGGGCCCCACAGTCTCTGCTGCAACTACTTGGCTCTGCTTTTGTGAAAACAGCCGTAGAATATATGTAAATGAGTGAGCATGTGCCAGTAAAAGTCTATTTACAGAAGCAGGCAGAGGGCTGGATTTGGCCCTCAGTTTGCTGACCACTGCATGGGACCACATCCCCTCTCTATTCTACTGTGTGACTCTTCCAGCTTCTTCCCTGCTCCACTCTTGCCCCGCTGAGGTCTGTTTTCTATATAGCAGCCTGAGGGATAGTTTGAAAACAAGATAAGTCATGGCTTTTTCCTGCTCAAAACCCTCCAATATTTCCTATCACACTCAGAATAAAATCCAAACTTTTTAAACATGACCTCTAGATCTGTTCCCTGTCTATCTTTTTGATTCCTTACTTTCCACCCCCATATTTGTCCCTTCATTCTCTTCTCTAGGCACATTTGCCTGAACCACACCAAGCTCGTTCTGACCTCAGGACCTTTGCACTTGCTGTTCTCTCTTTGCCTGAAATGCTTTTCTTCCAGGTAATTACGTTGTTCACTTGTTTTGTTCACTCCAGTCTCTGCTCAGATATCAGCTTCTCAGAGAGACCCCCCTCAACCACCTTATCTAAAATAACACCTCCTTCACTCCTTTCCATTATCACTCCATACCTTGGTACTATGCTTTGGGTTCTTCCTAGTTCTTATGACTACCTGACATTGCCATTGTCATCAATTGGTGCGTCACCATCTTTCCTGCTAGAATACAAGCTCCCGAAGGACGAAGCCTTGCCAGTCTTGTTTCCTGTGGACCCACAGCACTTAGGACGGTGCATGGTGTATAGAAGGTGCTAAACACCTGCTATGCCCAGTGGGGAGTTCTCAAGTCCTTACCTTACAGGTCACGGCAGCATTTGAGGAGCCTCCCCCCATTTCTTTCTTTTTAAGCCTCACACCATTGTTTGAGCTCCTGGTTTTCCTTCCACCTCTGAGGAAGTTTTGTCCCCTTTGCAGGTGCCTCTTTCTTTATAGTTTCCTTTGTTTTTCCTTCATTCTTTTCTTCCTACTGTGGAAGCTGTAAGTTTTGTAATTCCCTGTGTGCGCCTCCTATGGCCTTGCTTTGCCCTACCTTGGTTGCAATGTGGGGGTTAAGTCAACCTGCTGGAGCCGTGCTGCTTATCCAGCCTACCTTAGGATGGTCATTTAAACAACTTTTGGCCCTTCTTTAATGCCTTTTAAAGGAAGGCTTGCCTCAAGCCTTCCTTTGAGTTCTACCTATTTCCCCAAGAGTCCTGCATACTGGTGTGTATGTGTTCCAACTTCCGTCTAAAAATTTAAGAACTTTTTATATCAGATTTAGCTCATTTCCTCTCCCTGCTCCTATGCCTGACCTTGACTTTCCAGGAAGACCCTGTTTCAGAGCAGAGAAACCTCAGCATCTGCATCTTCTCCGTAGGTTTCATCCTCTGCAGGAAGATATCCTGGTGCTCAAGTTCTTATTTTTCGTCTTTCTTGAGTCATACGTTTTGTGAATGGGTTGCATCATTTTTACTATGACCGTTATTGTCAAGAACACACAGGTAGCAAATCAGAGATCTTGGGTTCAAATTCTGGCTCTGCCAGTACTGGTTATGTGAATTAGGAACATCATTTTCTGATTTGCTAATTATAAAATGGAATAACGAAGCCAGCTCCCCTAGATTTGGAGGAGGAGTCATGGATATGGAAATTGTTTGTAAATAAAGTGCTGTGCCTACATTAAAGCTCTTCTCCATCAATCTCTGTCATCCAAACATTTACCAGCTACCTAATCTTGGCCTCTGACTCCCTCACTGTTCAATAATATCACCACTAGCTTTTTATGGCAAGAGAAAAATGACCGATGGGAGCAAAGTGGGAAACTTCACTTGAACATATGTGTGGGGGGAGGCTAACTGGGAGATATTATGTATATTGTATTCCATATGGGCACAAAGATAGACTTATTTCTAAAAAAGCATAAATGTGGATAAATAAAACCTGACAAGTATTGGTTTCCTTGAATTATTTTGACTACTTTATCAGCTGCATGCTGATGTGTTGCATTAACACTTTTAACACATTTGGAAATTAAATCAAATGGCAAATGCATTAAATCCTCATTCACTTGGAACATTACCCTCCTGTGTTCAAATGGAAGAATGATCTGAGATATGGAACAAACTGCAGAGTCTGTAGTTAGCTACCATTTGTGGGTCATTTATTGCACACCGGACACTTTGCTGGCTATCTTCACATGATTGTATTCAATCCTCACCACGGCCCTTGTTGCAGATGAAGAGGACGCTGAAGCCTGATCACCCAGCCTCATCAGAGTCACACAGTCTAGGGTCTTCCCTCTTTGTACTGTAAATGAGACTATTTTCTGACCCTCCTTATGCTAATTTTCCATAATGTTTCATGCTGTGGCAGATACATATGGAATAAGTTCCAGCCTCAGCTAAACTCAGTTAAACTATGGACTCCAGATTCAGAAGAAGGCTCAAGATTATTGCCTTTGTCCACTCACTGGAGCATACTTCACCTCTGAAATACTGCAGCCTCTGCGGGGACCAGTGGTTCTTAAGCTAGGGTGATTTCCCCCCAGGGGACATTTGGCAATGTCTGGAGACATTTTTGATTGTCATAACTGGGGAGGGGGTACTGGCATCTAGTGGATAGAGCCCAGACATGCTGCTAAACATCCTGCAATACATAGCATAACAACCCCTACCCCCCCAAAAAAAGAATGGTCCAGCCAAAAAGGCCAATTGTGTTGGCCAGCCCCAGCCCCACAGGAGGATTTTTTAACCCTGATGCCCTAGTGTTTATGTGTATCCTGTGGACTTCTGGCTGATGGGGCGTGAGCTGTGGGAAAAGGAAGACAGAGCTGGTGATGTGGCTGTGAAGAAATGATTCTGCTTATCTGAGCCCCGGTATCCCTGTCTGGAAAATGGACATGGACTTCTAGTTTACTCTGACTCTGACCCTCTGCCTTTCCTCCCCCATTTTCCCACTAAACACCCGTGGAGACCCAGTAAGAGGAAGAAGCAGACTAACTACCCAGTGCCAAGATCTGTGAGAAACTCCCACAAACTCTCAGGCCGAAAAGCTGCAAACAGGTGTGCCTCCCTTCTGTTGAGGAGAGTGGTGAAGTAGCTCCCCAGCTAAGGACTAAGTTTCCCAACCCTCGTTGGTCTTACTAGAGCCATGTGGTTAGCTCTAGTGAAAGGAATGTGAGCAGGACTTCTGCATATTCTACCAAAGAGTTCAAAAATATATTCCTAGATATTTTATTTTCTTTGTTGCTATTGTGAAAGATATTGAGTCTTTGGTTTGGCTTTCAGTTTGACTGTTGTTGGGATATAGGACTGCTACTGATTTCTGTACATTGATTTTGTAACCTGAGACTTTCCTGAATTTGTTTATCAATTCCAGTAGCCTCATGGTAGAATCTTTGGGGTTTTCTGGATATAAGATCATATTCTCAGCAAAAAGCAATAGTTTGACCTCTTCTGCACCATTTGGATGCTCTTCATTTCCTTCTCTTTTCTGATTGCTCTGGCTGGGACTTTCAGCACTATATTGAATAGAAGCGGTGATAGAGGGCAACCTTGTCTGGTTCCAGTTATAAACAGGAATACTTTCAATTTTCCCCCATTCAGTATGATGTTGGCTGTGTCTTTGTAATATATGGTTTTTACCATCTTTAAGTGAGTCCCATCTATGCCTATTTTGTTAAGCGTTTTTATCATAAAAGGTGTTGAATTTTGTCGAATGCTTTTTCTGAGTCTATTGAGAGGCTGATATGGTCTTTATTTTTACTTTTATTTATGTGGTGAATTACATGTACATATTTGCATATGTTGAACCATCCCTGCATCTCTGGGATAAAGCCCACTTTGTTGTGATGGATTATATTTTTGATAAGCACCTGAGTTCAGTTTACTAGGATTTTGTTGATAATTTTTGCATCTGTACTCATAAAGGATGTTGGTCTGTAGTTTCTTTTTTTGTTGCATCCTTTCCTGATTTTGGTATCAGGGTGATGTTGGCTTCATAAAACATATTGGGGAGAATCCCTTCCTTCTTGATGTTGTGGATTAATTTCTGCAGGATAGGCACCAGTTCTTTTTTGCATGTCTGGTAAAATTCGAATGTGAAACCATCTGGTTCAGGACTTTTCTTTTTAGGAAGGTTTTTAATGCTGCTTCAATTTTGGTACTTGATATTGGTCTGTTCAGGAATCTATTTCTTCCTCATTGAGCATAGGGAGTCTCTGTGTTTCTTAGAATTTGTCCATTTCCTCCACATTTTCAAGTTTATGTGCATAGAGGTTCTTACAGTATTCATAGATGATATTTTGTATTTCCGTGGTATCAGCTGCAATAAGACCTCTACAGGGAGAACTACGAAACACTAAGGAAGGAAATAGCAGAGGATGTAAACAAGTGGAAAACTCTACCATGCTCATGCATCAGCAAAATCAACATTGTTAAAATGTGTATACTACCCAAGATGATCTAGAGATTTGATGCAATCCCTATTAAAATACCAACGTCATTTTTTGCAGATCTAGAAAAAATAATTCTATGTTTCATATGGAACCAGAGAAGATCCTGTATAGAAAAACAATCTTAAACAAAAAGAACAAATTGGGAGGCATCAATTTACCAGATTTCAAGCTATACTACAAGGCTATAGTAACTAAAACAGAATGGTACTGGCACAAGAACAGAGACATAGACCAATGGAACAGAACTAAGAACCCAAATATAAAACCATCCTCATATAGCCATTTAGTCTTTGACAGAGCAGACAAAAACATACACTGGGGAAAACAATCCTTATTTAATAAATGGTGCTGGAAAAATTGGATAGCCATATGTAGAAGAATGAAACAAGATCTGCACCTTTCACCTCTCACAAAAATCAACTCATGGTGGACAACAGACTTAAACCTAAGGCATGAAACTGTAAGAATTCTAGAAGAAAATTTTGAAAAATGCTTATAGACATTGGCCTAGGCAAAGAATTTATGAAGAAGACCCCAAAGGAAAACATAGCAACAACAAAAATAAATAAATGGGACCTAATAAAATTAAAAAGCACAGACAAGGAAACTATCATGAGAGCAAACAGACAACCTACAGAATGGGAGAAAATATTCACGTGCTACACATCCAATAAAGGACTGATAACTAGAATCTATGTAGAACTCACGAAAATCAGCAAGAAAAAAAATCAAACAACTCTATCAAAAAGTGGGTAAAAGACATGAACAGAAACTTTTCAAAAGAAGATAGACTAATGGCCAAGAAACATATGAAAAAATGTTCAACATCTCTAATCATCAGGGAAATGCAAATCAAAACCACAATAACATATGACTTATCTCCCGTGAGAATAGCCTTTATCAAAAAGTTCCAAAATAATAAATGCTGGCATGGATGTGGAGAGACAGGATCACTCATACCCTGCTGGTGGGACTGAAAATTAGTAAAACCTCTGTGAAAAATAATACGGAGATAACTCAAAGAGCTACAAGTATAACTACCATTTGATCCAGCAATCGCATTACTGGGCATCTACCAAAGGAAAAAATGACATTCTGTAAAAAAGACATCTGCACTGAAATGTTCATAGCAGCACAATTCACAATTGCAAAGATGTGGAAACAACCCAAGTGCCCATCAATACATGAATGGATTAATAAAATGTAGTATATGTATACCACGGAGTTCTACTCAGCTACCAAAAACAATGGTTATCTAGCACCTCTTATATTATCCTGGATAGAGCCGGAACCCATTCTACTATGTAAAATGTCACAAGAATGGAAAAGTATCACATTTACTCACCATCAAATTGGTATTAATTGATAAACAGTTATGTGCACATATAGTAGTAACATTCATTGGGTGTTGGGCAGATAGGAGAGGGGAGGAGGGGATGAGTATATACTCACCTAATGGATGCAGTGCATACCATCTGGGGGACATGCTTGAAGCTCTGACTCAGGTAGGGCAAAGGCAATATATGCAACCTAAACAAACAAACAAATAAATAAATAAAAGAACCCCCCCCCAATAAAAATGAGTTTAAAAAGTAGGTAGTCATTCCCCACATTCTTTCTTCAGTTTTGGTTGGCTGGATGCAGACACATCCTAGCTCCTAGAAGGGGCCAGAGTCAAAATATTGAACATGCCTGGGCCCCTGAATCGCCTTGTGGAGGAAAACTGCTAAGCAAGCCTACTATTTAAGTGATAATAAACTATTATTGTGTTAAGCTATTAAGCCTAAGGTTTATTTGTTATAACAGCTAGTGTTATCCTAGTTAATATAAATTGGATCAACAAAAGCCATTAGCAACCTCCCCAGGCTTAATCTCTTGAATCAAAGCTTTCTACCCTATCTGAAAGCAGATGGGGAGATACTTCTTCCTCTCCCACTGATATTGGGCTCAAAGTTCCAAATTTTGCATAATCTGAAAGCTAGACAATTATCCTTTTTGCCAGGTGTTGATGTTTTTAAAGATTAAAAAAAGTCTCTACCCAGACATTATTTTTTGGTGTAGAGTCTACAAATTCCAGAAATGGTGGGCAGAAATTGTTTTATGTTAAGGAAACGGGTGATGGAGGGCTTTGGCTGAGGCCTATGATACTCAGGAACTGCCAGGTGTGGCAACTTGGAAGTCCAGTCCAGAAAGGTGGGTCTTCCACTAGGACTGGTGATCCTCCCATCAGGTAGGACCTGGCACACTAGGTAGGGTGTCCAGGCAAACAGTCCAACGTAGCCCAGCTGGTAGTGGGAGGTGTCCTTGTGCACAGACTCATCCAATATGTCATTCCAAGCTGGTTCACCTGCCCGTGGCACCAGTGATTCCATCTGAGGGTGGGTGGGTTTGGAAAAAGAGGTGCAGGAAAACATTTTTCACTTCCAAGACAAGCGCCACCAATCAGTTAGAAAGGATTCTCATGAAGACACATTAAAAAAGCAAAACGGGAGCAGTTAGCAGGAGGTGAATGCCAAAAATCAGTATCTCAGCAGTTGGGGTGGCAGTGGGTTCCCAGTGCAATCAGTGAGGTTCGTTATGCCCACGTTGCATTGTTTTGAAACTCCACACACGTCCCCTGCTCAAGATGTGCTCAATCCTGGTTGAGGGGGCTCAGACCCAGTGTGCTTAGGGGCAGAGGTTTACATGAGAAGAGATGTAGCCTCCATTCTGTCACTAATTAGACTTAAGTGATCATTTCTCGAGACCTCAACTTCACTATTTGTCAAAAGAAAGTGTTGTATTATACAGCTGGGGTTCAAACTTATTCCTCCCTTAAACAATGGAATGCCTTCCTAAAATAGTACGAAAAACAAATGATGTAGTTCTACAGAATCTTGGAGCTCCTAGAATAGTATAAAATCTCTATATCCTCACTACCTGGATGGGTGGATTTCTTTGTTTCTTTAAAGTTTTTTTTTCCTTAACTCAAATGATCCTTCTTCTTTTTCATGTTTTCCTAAACCTAGTAGAAAAGGGGGATAGGATTTAGCCTCTTTTCTTTTAAAATGAAATGTGCTCACACCAGCTTTTCATTATTAATCAGAGAAGCATGCTTGTTGCTTTTTATGTGTATCCAGGGGCAGATGTGACTCGCTTTCAACCCAATAAATGGAGACTGTTCTTTCCGATGGAATGCGGCCAGGTGTATGGAGCAGGCAGTTATTGGCAGAGCAGGCGGATTGTCTGTTCTCACTGAGGGAAAGCCTCATGTTTGAGTTAATCAGCGGCAAAATGTGCTCTGTGGTTTGCTCTTTTAATCTCACACACACGTGAATGAGGAGCTGCTGGGGCCCCAGCAAGACAGAGCTATGATTTCCTATGTCTGAGCAAGCAGTTGGAAATGCTCTTCCTAAGGGGAGGTGGGGAGTTGCTCTTGAGAGTTGCACAAGCAGGGCTGGATTTCACTCTTGGTTCTGCTTTTTTTGCTGTTTCATGAAACTCTGCAAGTGACCGAGCCTCAGTTTCTCCATCTGTAAAAAGGGACAGAAGGATGTCACTTGCCTCATATTTTCTGAGGCTTAGTGAAATAAAGCATGGAAATCACAGAGTGTGAGACCTACTTCAGACCAGTTGGGAAAGTTCAAAGTTCAAAGTTCATGTGAATGTTATTTGTCCTCCATACCATTTAATTTTCCTCTGGGCAGGCAAAAAGTCTATGCTTCCCAGCTCCCTTCATGTGGGTGGGGCCAGAGGAACATGTGCCAAAGTGATATATGCCCCTTTCAGGCCAAGCCCATAAAACATCTCCCGTGTGGAGCTCCTCTCTTTCCCCCCACCCAGCTGTGACATTGGAGACCACGTGTCAGGCCAGGCAGCATCTCCAGATAGAAGCCTGGGGCCCTGCATGACTATGTGGAGTTGAGCATCACCACTCCCCACCCAATAACCCCACCGGGCTGTGATGTGAAGGAGCAAAAGCTGAACCAATCGTGACTTGTCTCATTCACAAGGGTAAGCCAGAACCATTAGAAAATCCTCCTGACCACCTATATGGTGGACAGACATTCAGAGCCTCTGGATAGTGCCATAGTTCCCATTTGACATTTTGCAGGAGTCTAACAGTGACCAGAATAGAGGGTTTGCTGAGTCTAGACTCAGCAAGGGGAGTTAGCTGATTCTTTGTGCCCGATGCCATTGGGACTAACTCATCTGAAGGCCTGTTCCTTCTCTCTAGACATTGCTGCCACAGGCACATCTGTACTCATCCCTGTGACTTTTCTTCTGTGAATCACCCCTGTGAACTAACTGCCCCTTTTGTCCTTCACTATTTTCCTCTAGTTAGGTTAATGCAGTCTTTCAGTGACCAACAAAGTTTGCAGGCCTGTGGACAAGGCTGA
This sequence comes from Avahi laniger, assembly GCA_963575035.1. NCBI lineage: Eukaryota > Metazoa > Chordata > Mammalia > Primates > Indriidae > Avahi > Avahi laniger. The sequence goes on from CAUYSK010126016.1 coordinate 39,196, forward strand.
CTCTTCCAGATATATTTGTGTGTGTCTGCTGAATGCCAGTCTCAGTTGACTTTACTCCTTGACTTCTACAGTTTGCTGAGTATTGCCTGTACCTACGGTCTCTGCCCTTCCCACCCCATCCTTTACCACTCTCCCTTATCCAGCCATGACTGTAGGACTCCTGATCGACCACTGGTCCCTAATGCCATCAATGAACTGTTCCACTGTCTTCAAAAATCACAGAAAAGACAGCTCATGGATATGCCAATAGTGATTGTCTTTGCACAAGAACGCGCATGCCACATATTCCTGGGGGTGTATCTGAGAAGAGCTCCCCAATCCCAGATTTATCTGCAACCAGGATGCCAACAGGAGTTACCCTCTCTTTTGAGATTGGGGTGGAATTAGCTCTCTGTTACATTTTTGCATATTCCTAGGAGATTATACTCTTAGGGTCACTTCCAACATTACCCGGTTTCCATTCCTGCTGACTTTCCACCTGAATTACTTCTCATTCTTTACACCTTCTGTCTGCTCTGCACCATCCAAATTTGGAACTCGGCTCTCTTTCCGTAGTATTTCTTCATCCTTTCTCCAACACACACACACACACATACAGACTCATTCAAGTTCTTTGTGCTGTTGTAGACTTTTGAGGATTTAGGGTAATGGGTTTATAGCACAGAAATGCAAATGCCCCCAAATAGGATATGAGGAATCCCCACTCATACAGGTGCCCTGGCCACTCCATCAAGAAGTTCTTGGTGGCATCTGTGGGCGCCTGCCATGTTTGTCTGACTCTTCCCTTCTCTTCCCTCCATGGAGGCTCTCCGCATGAGCAGTCTGGCGGCAGACAGTTGCCTTGGGACCTGTTTGCACAGCTCATTTCTGCCAGCCCCGCTTGCCAGTTCTTCCCCCACTGGCTTTGGATTAATTCCCTCTGGCAGATACATGACTCTCCCCTGCCTTTCTTTTATCTCAGAAGCAGGGCCCCCTTTCACTGCCAGGATGGATTCTACCCTTGCCTCAGTCCTTGACATCTGACTGGGTCTGGACATTTCTGCCCACACAAGCACTAATGTCCTGCCAAAGTGTGTGGTTATTGACAAAGTCAAGGGCAGCGTACTCAGCAGGTGCTGCACTGAGCCTGAGGATCGAGATGGGGGGCTGTTCTTGCCTGGACCCTCTCAGTGGTGAGTGACAGACCCCAGCTCCAACTGGATAAAGCCCCAGAGGGAGGTTGTGGCCAGGTGTCCCTAGAATGCCCAGGCACGGAGGTATCTCTATGTGGAGCCACATCCCAGGGCTCACATGGGCATCCGGGGCTCTGTCTCCTCTCTTCACTTCCTGTTCTGTATTTTTCCTCATTGCTGTTGTTTTCCTTCATGCTCATGGAGCCAGTTGGAGGCTGGTAGCTCCAGATTCACATTCTCTATTCTAACAACCTTAAAGCTAAGAAGGTTATATCTCTCTATAGGTGATTGCCAGTCCCAGGAAAGGACTCTGCCCACCCCTGCCTGGGTCGAGCTGCCAGTGCTAAGTCAGCCACTCTGCTCAGTCAATCATGTGCCCAATTCTGCTGCCCCAGAGTGAGGATCCAGGCCCTGCAGGAGGTGCAAGGTGGGGCAGGAGCCCTTTACCACAAGAAGGATTCTGGGCAGACAAGCAGGATGGGTAGAGGTGGGGCTCCCCTGGCATATGTCCCCACCTGCCGGGGCTCCCTCTAGTAGCCAGGGAAGGGCGTCAGCCACATGAAGACTTAGGACTGATTAGTAGGTTGTGATCTGCAGGTGTCCCCTGGTTTCAGGCTTATAGAACAATGGGAATGATCTACTTTACGTTTTTGCTGTAATGAGTTTCACACTGGTGGAAGGCCACTTTAGGACCAGGCGTGTCCAGAGCTGAGTTACGTATCTGCTGTCCATCCCTCTTGGAGTCTCAGTCCCACTTGGCTTCTCTCTCTGTGCCTCTGCTCCCTGACTTGCTGTCTCCCTTTCCCCATCCTCCGCCCTCCTCCTGTCCAGGTGCACCTAGCTTGGCCCCTATCTCTCTCTTGCCACGTTTCTTAGGCATCCAAAAGGTCGTGAACAGGTAACCAGGCTCACCACCGCTGTGCTTATTTATGTTCTGTCATATTGACACTCCCTCCTGAAAAACACAGCTCCTCTTCTTCCTTCCTCTTCCTCCTCTCTCCCCTCGGCCCTCCCCGCTTCTTACTCCCTGTGGTTCCTGCTGTCTTCCTCACTCCCTTTCATTACTTGTTAACGCCTTGTTACATGCCTGTGCTCTGGGCGGCACCAGCCTCATCCATTCCAGTGCAGTTGCTGGCCGTGGTTCCTCCAGACTGATACTGGGGGGCAGCAGTGGGACCTGCACAAATGTGTGACATTCTCGTCTTCCTCTGAGTGTTCTCTGATCAAGGACAGCAAACAATTAGTACCATTTGTGTCTTTGTTAAACCAGTATAGAAATATAAACTTGGACAGCACCATGGCAATATCCAGTGCCCCCTGTTAATTGACTGGTCAGTGAGACAAATATTTATTAAAAATCTGTTATGTCCCAGCCACATGGATACACCAAAGAGCCACGTGGTTCAGGGCTTCTAGCACCTTAAAGCATACATTTTAGTAGAGGAGAACAGAGAGAGGTGAGTTAATTTTAAAGAGTGATAGAATGTTCTTAATTTAGAGATCCTTTTAGAGAGTGATAGAATGTTCTTAATTCTGTATATAGTGGATGCTTTGTGGACAGGGGCTGCTTGAATATAATCCCTTGACCCCAAGGCAAGCCACAGGATGACTTGCATTTGGATTCCAGCTCTGCCACTAACCATATGAGACTGAGACATACCACACATAAGGCCTCTGCAAGTGTATTGTCCCATCTACAAAATGATCCTGAAGAGGTTGACGTATTGGGTTGGTTGTGAGGTATAAGTGAGATAATGTGGCCAGGACAGTGGTTGGCAGCTCCCCACCCACAGGGGTGACTCCAGCCCCCTCCCTGGCCCTTTTGCACAAGGTGGGGATAAGTACATGTGAATGCAATGATTAGGTGACTTCAACTTGCCACCTCTAAGGCTGCTAACCCATATAAATTCAATCCAGTGTTAGTTTCTTAGTGCTGTTCTAACAAATTACCACAAACTAGGTGGCTTAAAACAACAGGAATTTAATCTCAGAGTTCTGGAGGCCAGAATTCCCAAAGCAAAGTGTCGGCAGGATTGGTTCCTTCTGGGGGCTCTGAAGGTGAACCTGTCCCTCACCTCTTTCCTAGGGTCTACTGGTTGCTGGTGATCCTTGGTGTTCCTTGGCTTGTAGACACATCACTCTGATCTCTGCCTCTGTCATCACATGGCTGCCTTCTCTGTGTGTGTGTGTGTCTCTGTATCCAAATGTCCCTCATAAGGAAGCTGGCCCTTAATTCAGAGGCTACCTTTTCCCCTATGACTTCATCTTAACTTGATTACATCTGCAAAGACCCTATTTCCAAATAAGGTCATATTCACAGATACGGAAGGTGAGGACTTAAACATATATTTCTGGCTGACACAATTCAACCCACACAACACCCATATGTATAGATTTTATGGATTTCGATATCTCCCTCCCAACTGCTTCTGAACTATTCTTGTGTGTCCTTTGCTCCTGAAGAATTCACCCAACTCCTTTTATGATGAAAACCAGAGGAGTGTGTCTTCCCTCGGTGAGCAGTGGCCAAAGACTCACCTGGGAGGTGAGAGCAGACAAGAGGGTTATGAAAGGAGGCTGGGGGCTGGTCCTTTAGTTTTCTCTTTCCATCTCTGCTCCTCTTTTAGGACTTTTCTGTATCCTACTGTCAGATCAGAGCCTGCCCCTTCCCTTTCCAGGGCCCCACTGCCCACAGAACGAGGCCCCCTCCATAAATTGGACCCTGTGTTTCTCTCTAGCCACAGTTCTCAAAACCCCTTCCACAAGCCCCTTTTCTGGACCATGCCAGACATATTTTAGTTCCCCCATGGCCACTGCTGAGCAGCGACATCACTGCTCACACATTCAATCACTGTGTTTGCTTTCTGGCCTTCTGATTCTGCTATGTCCACCCTTGCCAACCAAGTGACCTCTCCCCAAACTACACATCATGTAGCAAGCATGCCAAGGTTACTAGACATTGGGCTCCACGAGGACAGACACTGTCTCTGTGCTTGTTCATCCAGTGTCTCTAGTGCTTGGCACATGGTAGCCACTCAGTGGACATTGGTTGCATAAACACAAGATTGTAAGACTTTGATAGTTCTCCATTGCTTACTGCCTCCTTGGGGAGGTGAGCAAAGCCCTTCACAATCACTTTTCTTCCAGACTTTTACCTGGCACTCTGGGCTGGAAACCAGCCAAAATATTTACAGTCAGCCTCTGTGCTTTTGCTCATGCTGTTCTTTTTCTTTGTAACATCTTTCCTTACTTTGTCAGCCCTTTCATTGCTCAGCCCAAGCATTTCCTGTCCGGGGAAGCCTTTCCTGGCAATCTTCCCCACCGTTGTAAACTGTATTAGGTGCACCCAAATCAAGAACATGAACCCTTACTAGACTCCAATCTCTTTGAAGGCAAGGGCTGTGTCCAATTCATCTCTTTCTTCCCAGCATCTCTGTGTATGGGAGGAAATCTGTTGGCAGCTGCTCCCATGAAGTCGGATAGCTCTTTAATGTATACAAAATGATAAGGATGCCACAACTCATAATTATTATGATTTTCATTTTCTAAGTAAAAAATCAGAGACTCAGATTAAGTGATGTGGTTAAGGACACACAGCTAGAGAGGAGCTGGTGGGGTGAGTGGCTCCAAGTTCTCCTGGGAGCGAACTCTCCAAGTTCACTCAGGCACAAAGCAGAGCAAATGCAAAGGTGTGGGCAGCCCATGGAGAGGCATGGCAGGCTCGGGAGCAGGCCTGGCTCTCGGCCATGACCTTGGGAAACTGTGAGTAGGAGGAGCTGCAGCCTCGGCCTTCACTGCGATTCTTGGGAAACTTCTGTTCTAATTGCTCTTTTCAAGTGTTGTGCGTGCAGTTCAATGTGTGGGGGACATAGTGTTTGTAGCAACTGCTAATGACAGGGCTACTGAAAAAGATTGTCTATTTTTGGAGTTAAGCTTCAGCCTAAAAGAAATAAAAATAAACATTCAGTTTTTTTTTTAAGAAAAATATATAGAAAGAAATCAATTCCATCTCAAAACGTTCTTCCTCCTACTCAGGGTGGAGTAGGGATTTAATCTAGAATCGGAGGTCAGGGGGCCTGGGTTTGAGTCCTGGCCCTGTCACAAACTCACTTCTCTGTAGGATGCCACCTCCTCCAATTCTCGCAGGTCCCAAGGACAGCTATGGAGTCAGACCTGGCCTGGCTGAAGCCTTTTTTGTTTCCATGAGTCACAGCTGGCCTCATCACAGTTCTTAGAGTCAGTCTTGACCAGGTAATAGGGGATAAGCTTTCCCAGGGCCACTCCCAAGTAGCAGACTCCAAATAGTGCCTATTCACCACCCCACCCTCACCTGAGCTTCAGGAAAGTATCAGCAAATACCGTGACTGATAGTAATGATGATGCTAATATTAATAACCACTAACATTTTCTGAGACATTGCTATGTGCCAAGTCCTTGCTGAGCACTTCTGGAAGATTGCATTGTTGTTCTGCAAAGATTCATTCTTCCTGCCTCCCCATGGGCAGAGTGTACTTCCTGATTGATTTTGACAAAGCCCCATTGACATTGAGCTTGGCACTTGGCCATGTGACGCGATTTGACCAATAGCGTGGGCAGAAAGGTGTGCCCTTTCCAAGAAGAGATTTCGAGAGGTGTTGTGTGTTTCTGTTCCCTCTCTTGCCCACTGCCATCCATCATTAGAAGAATCTGCCCCTTGGTAGCAACTGCCCCTTCAGCTTAGTTCCTGGAATGAAAGGCATAAAGGAACGGCTTTATGAACCCAGCTTTATGAACAGCTTTTTGAACCCACCTTGGAGCCAAGCCTGGCCAAGCCATAACTGGTCCATAGACCTGACAACAAGAAATAAAGGGCTGTGTACATCATCAAGATCTGGAGTTGTTTGTTACTGCAGCAAAAGCTGACTAATACAGCGCTTTGCAAAGATGATCTTAGATAACTCTCACATCAAATTCTGTGGGTGAGGTAGCTATATTATTACCCCATTTTATACAGGGTTTTGCTGTATTCTCTTCTTCTAGGATCTTGCCATGATCTGATCTTTTATAATCCTAAACCTTGGGATCTGGCAACATCAGCTCTGCATTAGGTTATCATCAGTAGGCCTTGAAGAACATCATGACTTTATTGGGTTTGGGTGTTAAGAGTGATGCTATTAGAGACACTCTGAAGGCAGAGCAGGTTCCTGATGGTGTTTGGATAGGCCGAGAGTAGTCCCTTGTACTCCTTCACAGAGAGGCAGGGGCTTTTGGAAGCCCACACCCGCAGAATTAGAGTCAATGGCACTTCACAGGACTTACTGTCCCAGAGGTACAGGAGGGTCCTAGTCCCAGAATTTTGTGGCTTAGCTGTAGTGAGGGCCTCCTAGAGGCTTGCGCCCAACCAGACCATGTGTAGAACTAAAATTCACCTGGGCCCTGGTGGCCATATGCAGGGCAGCTAAAAGTTGGCTTGGACAGCAAAGGAATCATTAAGGGAAATGTAGCTCAGACAGTGTTTCTATGACCCATATCTGAATGGGAGATGTGGCTTCATGGTCTGGTTCCCAGTTGAGACTCTTGGGCCTTCCCTTGAACTGCCCAAAGGGCATCCTCATGCAACACTTGTTGCCACTGAAGTCTTTCCCCACCCACATTGCTGCAGCACCTGGTCCCAATCCCAACACATACCTGGAGGCTACTTTCCCCACAAGATCTGAACCCTGCTGTATTACATGGCCAGAGGACCAACGTGTAAAGGATGGGATGCCATTTCCTATGGAGTGAATACGTATTTGTTGATAAACCCAAATAGTTCTCCTTCGAAACCTGTAGCCTCCAATGGCTGCCAGGGCAGCGGATGGAGTGATTTCAAAAGCATCATATTGATTGCAAGGAAGTAACTGAAATGGGAGTTCAAAATGCCTCTTGGAAGGCAGGCAGCCTTGGTTCTGGTGAGGTGCTAATGAGCTCCCCAGCCAGCTCCAGCTCGACCTGCATCTTCCTAGCACAAGACCCGGGGCCTGTGTCAAGGAGGGCACCAGCAAGTGGGGGCAATGAAGGTGATTATCACACAGCAGCTTTGAGGCTCATACCAGCTCTGCTTGGAGTCTTTTGTTTCTTTTCCTTTTTATCTTCACAAGGCAAAACAAAGAGCAGCGCATGCAATGGGAATTCCTTCTGGTATCCTGTTCTGATCTGTTTGCTTGTATAAATGAGCCTGTGTTTCAGAAGAGAGTGAACCCTCCTTTTCTAAAGGGACATAAACCTAAGGATTTGCTCATTCCTCCCCCGTGCTCCTTGCCACCCTCTCAGCTTGCAGAGGCTGAATCACCCTGTTTCCATGCAGATGTCAGAATGCACATGTCATCTGGAGGGCAGGTGGTTCAACCTTGTGTCTGGGGAGGGAGTTGCTTGGAAGCAGGCATGTGCCAGCATATTGAATGGGTACCTTTACTTCCATGTGAGGTTGCATCCTTGTGTTTTCATGCTGAGAAGCCACCTTAAGAGATCAGGTTTTCTATTTATCCATCCTAAAATTGGTACTTTGTCTTCTGTGCAACCTATGTATGCAAAAGTGTGTCTGCAGCCCAAAAGCAAGGAAGATGCAGGCCAGGAGAGGGATATGGGGATCTTTCACTGTTTATTAAAATATGAATATTCCTTTTTCCAACTTGAATTTTAAAAATCAGTATATTTTTCTTACTTTTCAAAGATATATGCTTTACCAGTGCACATTTAAATTCAAGACCCTGAGGCAAATATTTCAGCCGTGAGCCCCCAAGCATCAGACTTTCAATGAAAGGAAACCTGAGTTCTAATCAACTCTGCAACAAGAAACTTGCAATAAGAAACCCTGAAACAAGAGAGTTGTCAAATCTCTAAACGTTAAACAGCATGATCTTTCATCCTCCGAAGACTTCTCTGTCCTTCCCTCTGCTCTATGCAACTCCACTTTCTTGTCACATCCTTGAAAGCTCAGTTTAGATCTTACCTTCTCTATCAAGATGTCTTCAACTTCCCTGAGCAGATACGACCATCCCTTCTTAGCTCTTCCAAACATATTTCTACTTAAAATATTTGTTGTCTGTTTGTTAATTCATTTACTCAAATATTTATTGTGCGACCACTATATGTCCAGGCACTATTGTAGGCACCGGGGGATAAAGGGGTCAATCAAACTGATAAAACATATATTGTCAACCAGCCCCATCCAGTGAAACTTTCTGCTGTGATTGAAATGTTCTATATCTGTGTCATCTGATACCTGCGACTCAGTAGCCACACGTGGCTATCAAGCACTTGAAATGTAGCTATCATGACTGAGGAATTGAATTTTAAATTTTATTTCATCTTAATTAAATTTAAATAACCACACCTGGCTAGTGGCTACCCTGTTGGGCAGCACCATTCTCTAAGGAGAGATGGAGTTTTGAAGAGTTAATGGACCAATATAGTTTTACAAATTGTGATTAGGGCCATGTTGCAATTAAATAGAGTGTAGCGACCAAGAATAAGTAGGGGGACCCATTTTGGTAAATGGGCAAGAGAGGCTTCTTGGAGGAAAGGACATTTGATCTAAGACTTGGAGAAGAAGAAGATGTCAGCCATTTAAAAAGCAGGATCAAGGCCTTTCTGGGGAAAGGGATTAGTGAATGCGAAACCACAGAGGTAGGAAGGAGCATGGCATGTTGAAGGGACTGAGAGTGGTCAGTGCTGCTGGAGTGGATGGGTGAGTAGAGGGAGTGGAGGCTGGAAAGAGAGTCAGGGGTCAGATTATTCAAGACCACAGAGGAGGGGAAGGGGCTTGCTGGAAGGCCTGGCACCAAAGAAAGAGCAGGGCCCTGGGGCCACACCTCCTTGTTGTTGGCTCAGTGCTGCACCACATCGCCTAAGCTATGTGGGTTCCCAACCTTTGTGCAACGCTGGGCCTGGTGATAAGCCTCATCTGCATTCTTCTTCCATCCCTGTCTCCAGCCTGACTTATTTAGGCCTGTCTAATTTATGTAGCTGCTGTACACGGGTAGTGCATGTCAGGCTCGGGGGCCTGCCCGTGTTTGTCTCTGTGAACGAGAAATACTACCATCTCCACCAGAGCCATCTTTTCTCATCATGCCTGCTTGATAGTTAAGATTCTGGAAGCATTTAGCACAAGGAGGAATTGCTGTAATGACAAGTGGATCCTTCTGTAACCTCCACTTAATTGGATGAAATGACAGCCCCAGTGAAGACTCAAATAAAATTTGGTGCAATTAGACTGTGCTGAACGTCTGGTGGCAGAACTGGTGCAGAAACCCTGCAGCTGGTTCACGGGACCATGGGGGAATCTTGCTGGAGAGGAGGGGTCTGTGCTTGTGGGCCAGGTAAAGGAGTTTGTTTCACCCCTCCCCCGCATTATTCTCATGAAGTCTGTGTGTCTTTTTTCCAGAAGGTTCCTTGAAGGAAGTGGTAGGAAGTACTGAGGCAGAGGAAGTGGAGTGTCTTATATTGGGCTCCCTAGAAAGGAAATCTGAAACAGAGTTGGGTGCAGAAAGTTTATTTGGGAAATTCTATGGAGACACACGTGTAAAGGAGTGAAGCAGGCAGGACCAGGCAGCAGGAGAAGCTGACTCACGGTGCGGTTACAACTGAAGGCTCGGTCAATCCTATGGGAGAACCTAGGAACTGAGATGCTCCTTTGGGATTGCTCCAAACTGAGGATGGAGGTTCAGACCTTTGTATTCCCACATCAACCAATCATTGGTCATGTCTCCTCACCCCCAACAAAGCAAACAGGACCATGGGGGAGACAGTTCCCAAGGAAGCAGTCAGCAGTTGACATGATCAGCAGCTGGGGGAGGGGCACGTCGCTTTCTTGCCAGAGGAACACTGCAGTATCTACTACAAGGACAGCAGAACTGACCACCCGTGGTCCCCTGGGAATTTCTCATCTTCCTCAGATGTTGACTCCAAGGTACCCCACACCCTGCCTTCTAGTTCCCTTTACTCCATCCTCCACCTGTTCCTGGTGAAATTGAGAAAGTCCCTTGGCTACCTGGACTCCAGTTTCCCCTCTGGTCTTCATTCTGCTTGCGTCTAACACCTCAGTGTGCCTCTCTTATTGCTTTCTGCTTCTGTTTCCTGTGGCTGATCAGCTATGTCTGAAGGCAGCTTCTAACTGCAGTTCCCGCCACCCCCATGCTATGGTTCTTCCCTTTTGGTGGTCTTATTTCTAGCAATGAGTCTGGAAGCCCAACTCCCACCATCTATCAGAGCACCCTGATGTAGAATGTGGAATATGCAGGCTCCAGGTCAGACAGACCAGAATGAGGATCCATGTTCTGTCACTTTCTATAATAATGATTCTGGGCAAGTCAGCTTTTCTTTTTGTCAACATTAAGGGTACACACATGGACTCACGTGTTTGGCATCATACTTTCATTTTGAGCTTTTCTCCTCTGTAAAATTGGGATAAGTCCACCTACTTCACAGAGCTTCTGGGAGGACAAGGTATTACATGACAGGCTCACAGCATGGTGCCGGCATATGGTAGAGGTTGTCAACCTTGTTGTCCTCATTGAAAGCTGTGGTCAACTTACCCTGGCCAAGGGCAGTCCAGGCCAGATCACAGTTTAGAACTCAGATGCTGGAATCTAGTCCCAAGTGAAACACAAAATCTTGAGAAGAGAAGAAGTAGCCACGGTGAAATCAGGTCATCCACAATTGGATTGGAGGGTCTCCAGTCCAGTCCAAACCCACTTCCCGAGTGATCTGAGTGAATGGATACCATGAGGGCTACATCAGAGTGTGATCCCACACCTCAAGGGCCAAGCAACATTTATTCCTGGTTCACTCCCCTCCTCTGCCTGTACCCTCTTCCCACCCAGCTCTCTCCTTACATAGCCACAACTCAACTTCTGCATGGGAGAAGCGGGCCGTGAGAGTCACGACTCTCCATTCCCATAGCTCTGGCTCACTGTAGACATCCTTCTGTCCTTGCCTGCAGTGGGAGCCGACGTAGAATCCCACATCTCAGTTCTGTTCTTCCCTCATTGTTGGACACGCAGCAGGACTCCACAGGCAAATGGAGAAGAAAAGCCTTGATCACTGTTTATTTTCCTTAATTTTCATTGTTCCTCTTTTATTTTTACCCTGATTACAAGCAACATAAAAGTTCCCCTCTGTTTTCCCCCCCTTTGCAGCTGTTGGTTTGAATAGCATTCGCTAGACCAACCGACCCCCCTGGTAGACTCAGAAAGGAGAGAAATTAGCTAAAAGGGAAACAAGAGAAGCATTTTTAGTTCAGGGTGGGAGCCTCATTTTGCCAAACCTACAGACTTTTGCCTGGCTCCAGAGCCTTCTTTTAATGCCAGCACACACAACACACAGCTTCTGGAGACAAAGTATTTTTGTTATTGTAATTGTTTTGCTTTTGGTTTTTTTAAGACAAACTAGCATCCTTGATTGTTCTGTGGATCGAGTCCTACCATTTACAGAGGGTACCCATTTATAGGTTTACTTGTCAGGCAGTTGAGACTTTGGTTATTTTCATGTCCTTTATTCACTTCTTCAGTCTTGCATATTTATTAATTCATTAAACACATGTATACACCTACTAATGCTCACATTTTGCCAGTGGCTAGAATGCAATGTTAACAGACAATTTCCCTGACCTCAGAGGTGTTCACAGTGTGGCTGGGAAGACTTTCAAGTAAGCCAACAATTGCAACTCAGGGTGAGCAACATTACATTTAGAAAATGGTCATTGTTAATGTACGGTCCTTGTCCTTTCGCTCAGTTCTCCATTTCACCACACAATGGCTATGTGACCTTAGGTACATGACCCTTTCTGCACCTGTCCTCTCATCAGTTATAGTTCAGGAATGATGACGTTGCCTTAGCAGATACTGAGGACTAAGTGAGAGAATGTGTATACAGTGCTTGGTGGGATGCCTGATGCTGAGTGACTCTTGGGAAATGTCAGATGCTGCCAGGGCTGCTGTTGAGTAAGAGAGGTCAGACTGTGGCTCTAGAGACTGAGGTTCAAAATTTAGCTTCATCACTGGATCCTTTAACCTGTGGCAAATCACCTACCTTCTCCTTCCTTGTAAAATGGTGATGTGGTTTGGCTCACGAGTCAGGCAGGGCTACTCCAAGTGTGAGCATGGACCAGCAACAGCAGCAATGACTGGAACTTGTCAGAAATATAAATTCCCAGGCCCCACCCTAGACCTATTGAATCAGAATCTGGGGTGGGATTGGGAATCTATGTTTTGACAGTCCTCTGGGGTATAAGGATGCATAGTGACATTTGAGAAGCATTGGCTTAGAGAGAAGGTATGACAGTTGCCCAGCACAGAATCGGTCCCAATACTGATGCTTAATAAAGGTATTTACAGCCGTTATTGCAGTGAGAGCAAAAATAATGGGCAATGAATGACTCATTTCAAGGGTGCAGCAGGCTTCACTGAAAGGTTTGCTTTGAGCTGGCTCTGGAAAGGTGCTAGTAGGCTTTGAGAAGGAAGAGAACTTCTGGATGGGGCCACAATGTGGTCAAAGGCACAGTGGTGTTTGGAGGATGCTGCGAAGTTTGGTGCTGCTCAGGCACAGAATTCAAGAAGGATGGCTGGAGACGCAGCAGTAGAGATGCAGTCTGGTAGAGCCAGATCAGGCAGGTGTGATTTACCAGGCCAAGGACTTTGGGCTTGATCCTGGGGACTGTTGAAAAGTTTTAAACATAAAAACAAGATCAAATTTGTTGTTAGTAAGATCAGTTATTGAGACTGTCATGTGGTAGCAGGAGGACCCAGTGGACCAGGGCAAATAGCAGTCCCTGGAGTCTCCAGAAGAAATTTCCTGCTAAAATTGAACATTGACTGGTATACCAGTGGTCCTTTTCCTCCTAGTCCTTCCATCCACTTTCCTATAAACACTCACTGGAGACCTACAGTGCTCCAGGCACCAAGGACACACACACACACAGACAAACGAAACAACATCCTTACCCTCCCTTGGTCCACAGTCTCTTGAGAAAGATGATGAGTACGATTATTAGGTGATGTGGTAAGGAAAGGGAGCTAGCCTGTAATGATCACCTGGCACATGAAAGATGCTTTGTTAATGGAATCTCTGCTAGTTACCATCCCCCGGCAGTGTTCTGGAGGTGTCCCAAGTATTATCTTATTTGGTCTTCACAATGCCCCATTTTACAACGGAGGAAGCTTCACTCAGATGTGTCATGTATCAGGACATACAAAGAAATAACATCAAATAAGACATTAAGTTTGGGGAAACCCCCCCTTTATTTTTTTTTTGCCCTGACACATGAAGGTTGCAGGGCAAAGCTGGAAGAACGATCAGGACACAGGCACAAGGCCCTCTGAGGTCCCAGACAAAGGAGGCCTCGCTTTGTCCCTTCAGCAGCAGGGCAGTCTTTAAAAAGGTATTGAAAAGACAGATGTCATGATTAGAGACACTCTGACATCTTAGAGTATTTGCAGGCACAAAGTGAGGCCTTGGGAGGTAACCTTTGGTGAGGGGCACTGACATTTATTCATAGCATGTCTGCTTCTTTGCCTAATTCTCTTAGGATCTGTGTCTGTGTCCAAATCCTCAGCACGTCGAGTGAGGCACTGAAGCTCTTCTACTCTCCCACCGCTTACTCCAGCCCCTGAAAAGCCCCATTAGTAACAGCTCATCAGGCTCCAAAGTGTAGTGAGGGCATCTGCTGAGGAATTGAATGAGGACTGCATGCGTATGACTTCAGAATGAAAGGTAGGCGGCAGCCAAGAGAAACAGAAGAGCAGGGAGCCCTACGATGCATTGGGTTCTTGACACACTCACCCTCAGCACGGGGAGTACATAGTGTTCCCATTTTACAAATGGTAAAGTGAAGCTTAGAAAGGTTAAGTGTCTTGCTCAGGGTCACAAAGTTGCTGGTTGGCTGGACACAAGGTCATGAGTTCTCTGGGGTACATGGCAACAGCCTTTGAAGGACAGGCATCGGGAGGTGCTCACTGCATGGTGTTTTACTGACTGAGATGCATTGGCCTGCTGGATGGGCAGAGGGAGGTGTCTGTGAAATTAGGAGATGGAGATGAGGGATGTGTCTGTGTGTGTGTATGGATGCACGTGGCACAGGAGTCTCCCAGGAAATGGCCAGGCCCTAACATGCAACTGGTTCATGATAAAAATAACATGGGATACCCACTGCTTCAATGTAAACCCCAGGACAGAGCCTGCAGATTTCGTGGGACGTTGTTCACCCTCACATGCCAAACTGCATGGACTGACCCTCTCTCCCCAGCCTGTCTCCTTTGCACGTCCCTCTTACAACATTGTTGTGCACCCACTGTCCAACCAGAAACCTGAGTGCCAACCCTACTGAAAACCCCCACCCTTGCCTGGTCAGCCCCTGGATCACACCAGCACTATTTCCCAAGTGTTGTCTGCTGGTCCCTCAGGCTGCCATCTAACCACACTGTCAAGGCCCGAGTGACACCCGTGTCCTCCCAGGCCATGTGGGCCCTCCCAACCCTGGCTCTCGCAGCTCCATCTCAGTTCCTGCTCTCTATCATATCACACACTTTCTTTGACATGCCTTGTTCCTTGCCTTTTTCAGGCTCCCTGATGCCTTTTAGATAAACTTCAACTCTTCAGTCTGACTTTAACCATCCTTTGTCTTCTCATTTCCAAGCACTCTGGTCCCTGTGCTTTCCTTCTTTTCGGGCCCAGATAACTTTTGTTCTTGAAATTTCCGTGAATATATACACTCCCCACCTTTGTTCAAGTAGCTCCAACCATGTTCCTGCCTCCTTGGAGGAGTGCTACCTGTGTAGAAGTGACAGACACTTGTCAGCGATTAGTCAGTTTTGAGTTTACTCAAGTATCTTCTTGCACAGACAAGCTGTGAGCTCAGAGCATCAGGGACAGAGTGCAGAGAGGCACAGGTGAACACAGTGCTAGATGCTGGGAGGCCTTTCAAGCTTGCTAAATTCATCGGACTTACCCAACCCCAGCTCCAATAAGCGAAGGGTTGTAAATATGCTACTGAAAGACAGGGATCCTCAAAGCATCAGTATTACCTGGGAACTCATTAGGGACTCAGATTCTTAATGCCCCCATTCCCACCCCAGGCTTACCAAATCAGAAGTCTAGGGTTAGGAATCTGTGCTTTTATAAACCCTCCAGAGGATTCTGATGCACACCCAAATTGGAGACCCACTGACTTAGGTTAGCTGCCATAACAAATCCAAAAATGTCTAATGGCTCAAATGGGTGAGAGGTGTACCTTTTGCTCATGAAATATCTCAAATGGACAGCTCTCCTCCAAGCAATGACTTGGGGACCCCACGCACTTTCTGTCTTCTGTCAGCCATCTTCACAATGCTCTTCTGTAATGAATGTTTGAAGGAAAAAGTTTCTATTCTGTTGTTATTGTTGGTTTCTTTTTGTTTTGATAGACCAAGCCTTAAGATGGTGCATATTTTCACTTTCTCATTGGCTAGAATTCAGCCACGTGGCCACGCCTAGCTGCAAGGGAGGCTGGGAGTGTCAGCAGATAGGGTTGTGAACAGTGAGATGGTCCAAGTGAGAAGGTCTTTGTTCATTTATCAAACACTTACTGAACCCCTACCTGGTGCCAGGGCCAGTGCTGGTCTGTGGCAGTGTGACAGTGGAGGACCCTCAGTCACTGAGTTAAAATATTTAGACGGGATGGCTGGGAAAGGCCCCTATAAAGCTGGAGAAGGAGCCAGTCAGGTTAACAGAAGCTCATCAAACATGTGAAATAGTTGCAATTTAGGGACTCTATGGAGTGGGGTGGGAAAGGTCTCTGTGTTGTTGGTTCTTTTGTGCCAGACACTATATTATGATATTTTTTAACACTAAATAAGAAACGTTTGTGGATGAGGGAAGTAATGCTTCAAGAGGTTAAGTGGCTTATCCAGGTTAGCTGCAGAGGGAGCAGTGAAATCTAGGGCTTATGGCTCTAAAGAGCAGTGGTCCCCAACCTTTTTGGCACCAGGGACCAGTTTCATGGAAGACAATCTTTCCATGTACCAGGGTGGGGTGATGTGGATTGGGGGAGGGTAGTGCGGAGCTCAGGCAGTGATGGGTGGCCCGTTTCCTAACAGGCCACAGACCGGTACTGGGGATTGGGGACCGCAGCTTTAAAGGGCTTGATTTTTCATCTATACCTTGGTATCCATATCAGAATGCATCCTTTTGACAGCTTCTTCTCCAGAGCAGCATGAGGACCATGGAGCCCAGAGCTAGAAAGAAGCCCTGAGGAGGCTTTACCCACAATTCCATCAAAAGCTTTGGGCTTTCCCCATCATAATTCTACTTTCACTTTCAGAATTTCTGCTTTACGGAAGGAATGCTGGGCATGGTGGCTTGTGCAACATCCAGGCATCAGCTTCCCCCTGGCTCCCCTCTCGCCCAGGGTCACATTCTAAGTTCCCTCTGAGTGCTGGGTGTTCTATATCAACCATAACAGCTCCAAGGCCTTTTCTCTGCACCATGTTCCACATGGGTGGAGACTTAAGCAGGAGGAACTACAGTCTACAGAAGTGTTCATTCCAGTGCAGCTGTGCTCAATTCCTTGGTCAGTAGTAATGGGTCTTTGGAGGCTCCTCAGACATCAGGTTAAACCGCTCACAGCTGTTCCTCTCTTACCAGCACATCTGAGATCTCTCTAAGTGTTCATTCCATCCTGATCAAAGTTAACTTCAGAGGAATGCTTCATTTTGGTTAAAATTAGATGAAAAGGATTTTTTAAAAGTTAGGCTGGATATTATGAAGATGTCCTTTCCTATGGAAAGCAATTTGTTTCTAAATGGAAAAAAAAATCAAAATAAATGAAACCTTTTCTTGATCATTTTTGTTTTTAAAAAAATCAGAGTCTTAAATATTTCTACCATCTGTTCCCTGTTATTTCTGAAACTTTGTGTTGAGTATCTGGGGTGGGGAAGAGATTCAAACGGCCATCAAAAATTGTTTTAAGTAATTAAGTAATTAAAACTGATAAAATTTGTAAGTTTTTACCTAATCTCTAGATGATTTAATTGGAGCCAACCAGATGTAAAAATGCCTGCGACAAATTATTCTGTGCCTCTATGACAAGCAATTCTGAAAAAATATCTTGAAAACAGCTGCTAAGTATGTGATCTGGGGATTTGACAGTGCAGAAGGACCATTCTGTGTACTCAGGAAAGCTTGGAGAAAATCCAGTATAACTTCAGTCATAAGAATGAATTGTGCTTATTCAAGAAGGGGCCACATTTTGATGATGGATAGGCAAGCCAGACCCAGGAATAACTTCTCTCTATACAAGGAATGAGCTGCAGGCACATATGTTCTGGGGACATTGGAACATCAGTCAATGTCTTCTCGCCCTTGACCTTTTTCTCTTGGGAGAACTCTTATTTCAAGACTTAACCCATATATTGGTTTCTTCATTGAACCCTCTAAAACTCCCATAGTAGTTTGCAGGTCTGTGACACCCATCTCACCATACTGCCCTACGGTTACTTGTTTATATGCATATCTCTTCTGCTACTGGCTTCAACAGGTACAACCATGTGACCTTGCACTAATCACTTAGATTTTTGAGCCTCGGAATTCAATTATGTAAAATGGGAATAATGAGTTTATCTCACTGCTAAGAGATAACTGTGATATCATACATTGGCTATACATGTAAGCTCACAGTTTGGTACATAGGAAATGAGCAATATATATTAACTGCCCTTTTCTTCCTTATTTGACATCCTAGAAAAGGTGTTACCTCCTCAAAGCTAAGAATGATTTCTTATTCCCAAATGTGAGTGAGTGAATGAAGAATGATAAGTGAATAAATGAAGCTTGTTATTTCCTGCAATATCTCTAGTACCTGCATAGTTTGTCTCAAACCTCAGTGTCGGGCCCAAATGCATGTAAATTCATGATAAAGGCCTTTGGCGGGAATGGCCTCTTTCATTGCAGCATCTTCCACTTCTTCAGATGTGTCTATCTCCACATCTGTTCTTACCTCTTGTCAGAGCAGCAGGTGGTCCCCAGGTGGCTATGGGGGCTGCCCCTTCTGCTTCCTCTCTGTTGTATCCAGTGATGTTCATCTGCTGGTTCTTTCTGCTTGGTCTGTAGACTTGTCCCTATCTCTCCTATCCTGAGACAGAACACCTTGCTTGATACCCACATGCAAGGAGCATGGTGACTGTAGACCTTTCACACTGCTAAATATTTTATATGTATTGTCTTATTTATTTATCATAATGCCCTTTAACTAGACATTAGAGGTGAGGAAAGGCTCAGAGACTGGAAATATCTTGCCTAAGGACCACAGCTACAGAACTAACTCCCTGCCTTCCAGCCAAGCATTTTGAGAGAACTGACTTCACTGGCCACACTTCTTTGCATCCCTTCAGGACTTGGCTTTCGTAATGGGTGCTGAACCTTTCCTGTCCTGGCTGTGATTTCGTCTTTCTACACCTTTCCCTTAAATGCAATGTTCCCCTAAGGTCTGGCTAACATGCTCCATCTTCTGTCTGTGGGTAATTCCATCCACTCTCACTGTTTGAATTATGGCCAGGGGTGCTGAAGACTCGCACACTCATATCTCTTGCTCAGACAATTCCACTGAACTCCCAATTAATTAGCTGCCAGAGATATTCCTGTGGATTGCCACAGGCACCTCAACTCATCATGTTCTTCCTGAAGTTTTGATTTCCAGCAATGGCTCAGCCATTCGTTTCATGCCCACATCCAGAAAACAGCCTGAGATTCTCTTAGATTTCTACCTTTCCCTCAATCCTGCCCTCACTTCTCCTCACATCTAATCAATCAAAATGGACCTGCCAACTTATCTCCTGAATAGTTCTTGACTGTATCTGTTCCCTACCATCATGGTTATCACTGTATCATTTCTCATCAGCTCTTAACTGGACTCTTGCAATGCCTTTGCCTTTTTTTTGGGTGGGGGGTAAATTTTTATTTTGAAGAATAACATAAATGCAAAAAAGGGTACAAATCATAACTGAATATACTAATCTAAACAATATCCTGAACTAGATACAGAATATAACCATTATCTCAAAAACCTTCTTTGTACTCACCCCAAGGCATTGGTTCTCCTTTGTAAAAGTATCATGACTACCTGAGTAGTATTCTCTGGTTTTGAATTTTACATAAATAGAATCATAAATTATGTATTCTTTGCCTTATTTCTTCCATTTTAAATTATATTTGTGAGTCTCATCCAAGTTATATATAGCAATAGTTCACTTTTTATTTTTAAATAGTATATCATATGATATACTACAATATGCCGCAATGTGTCCATTCTACTGCTTACCGACCTCTGAGTTGTTTCCTGTTTTAGATATAATGAACCATGCAACTGTCAAGATTCTCTATGTATTTTGGGGATTATTGAGCTCCCTTTCTCTTGAGTCTTTAACTAGCCTTAGAATCATTCTTTGGGATAAATAGATCCTGCCAAATAGTTTTCTAATGTGACAGACTGGTGTCTTCAATATTTTAATGTTGCCCATTCCGGTAGATATGTTGTAGTAGCTCATTGTGGTTTTAACTTGCACTTTTCTGCTGACTAGTGAAGATGAGCAACGCTCACATACACACACACACACACACACACACACATTTGGCAATTTAGATGTCTTCTTTTTTTTTTTATTTGAGCATATTATGGGGGTACAGATGTTTAGGTTACATATGTTGCCCTTGTCCTCCCCTCCCCCCCAAGTCCGAGTTTCAAATATGTCCATTCTTCGGGTGGTGCACATTGCACTCTTTGTGTATGCATGTACCCGTCCCCTCCTCCCCCCTGCCCAATATCCAA